>JAULAV010004502.1:0-50001 GCA_030789695.1 Scilla litardierei
AAAGAAAAGAAGGCCTAGGGTTATTACTTTATAAGAGAATTAGGGTGTGACTCACTTGAGAGGAAGTCTAGTGTAAGGAAAAATGATGCCCTATGGTTTATTAATATATAAGAGTATGGATTGGGAGCATGTGAGTGGGCCTGGGTTTTAAAAGTTCTCCTACATGCATTTTTCTAATCAAACGGCTGTGTGCGCGTTTGTGACTGGGTGTGTGCATGTGTGATGTGCTGGGTGCGTAAGCCTCCAACTGGGTTCGGCCAAGATACAAACAAATGGCTAAGGATTATAGGAAATAAGATTTGAAAAAGAATGAAATCTCATTAATAATATTAAAAGATATTAGTATTAATTTGGTTTAATTAGGGGAAAATCACAAAACTTAGGGTTAAATAGAATATGTTGGGAAGAATAGTGAACGTGGGTCAAATGGAGCCCTAAAATTATCAGATAAATACTGGGGCAACCGTGCTGACGAGAGAAACGAAATTAAGAAGACCGATCACGAGTTGGGCGACGAGAAACGAAACTAAAAATAAAAACGTCTCACGACAAAAGTGAAAATCACGACGCCTCTTCAAACAAAGTCAAATTATGGGAGAACGACTTGTGAAATGACGTTTCAAAATATTTCCACAAATTAATACTCTTTGATAGGGTCACAACGGCATATTACATCATAGGGTTGGATACAGTAAACATCCAAAATAAATACGTGTATGAACAAGAGTACGTGCACGAAAAGCGTACGATCGAAAACAGACCGTGACACCAGGCAACAGGAATAGAAATTGAACATCCAGTGCCGCATATTCACACCCAGAATGGGTTGGCAGAGTCACTGATAAAAAGAATCTAATGGATTGTAAGTTGATTCGGGTTCAATATTACATATTTAACCCCCCATTTAGCTCTATTTTTTGCTCATGTGATGCTATATTGTTCTCTAATACATTCGTATTTTGTGCACAATCATTTATTAGAGAAAACACTCTATTTGAGCATAAAACAGCAATTAACGGAGTATTTCTGCACTTTTTATATTTTTCCTAGCTTGGTCTCGATCTCACGATTCCAACGACTATTTATTTGTATTTTTCTGAGACCTGTGCTAATTACTATGAATTTTTGAATGCAGAATACCAAATTAAATGAAGAAATACACTAAAAAATACAAATATACGGTCGACGGACAATCCAGAGTTGACACGTGGCGTTCATCCACTCAGTCCCGCCGCATCCAACGGCGCTGATCAATCCCACTCGAATCCGACGGCAGCTGATAAGCGGCGACGCGACGTTATACCCACCGTTGGATCGTAATCCAACGGCCAAGACGCGGATGAAAACGAAGCGACGAGCGCTACGATGTCGGGGCGACGTGGCGCAATCTGGAGCGTCGAATGCTTGATCGAACGGCTGACAGGATCTCTGACGGCAGCGGAGAGCAGGGGCGATTTACATGATCCGCGAGGACGCGTGGTGCGATCTCTGCCGTCCCGCCTACGATCCAATGGCCACGCTGAGCTGAAGTGCATGTAAAGCGACAGCGGCGATTTCTTTTACGAGCGATGACATGGTATTGCTCCGTTCGTTCGATTACGAATCAACGGTCCAGCTCGATTCCGATTTTAATTCGAAGAGCAGCGGAGAGCAGAGACGTGTCAAGATCGCAGCCGTCTGCCGCTCGCATGGACGGTCGCGATGGAGTCGTTTTGGATTCGGATGCGGATGCGGGCTGTGCACGAAAATTGGCGCACACGTGGTGGCCTACAGTCAAATCTTGCAAGATCGGACGGCTCTAATTTGCTCCGACTGTAGGATGCGGGTTTAATGCTGATTGGGTGCGGTTTTGAACCCGTTAAGCACCCCAAACCCGCAATGCTTATTATTTAAGCGTATTCTAGGGTTTTGGGGCGTATTATGGGCGTATTGGAAGCTCTAGGAGCCGTATTTCTCCTCTGAGAGCCTGTTCTTCATTTTTCCAGAGAGTTTTGAGGCTTATATTGGAGATTTGGTGATGAATTCTTAAACTTATACCCCGTATTTGAAGCTTTTCTATTGTATTTGGGTATTAGAATGAAGTATTTTGCTATGAACTTTGATTTTTCCTGCATTATGAGTAGCTAAATATTATTTTTGCATGGTATGGAGTAGTTTGGGGGTGTGAATCGTATTCGTTTGGTTGAATATCATTGTGCTTAATCGATAACGTCGCTAAAGTTGTGAACTTCGTTATTAAATCCTCTTTTTTATCTTCCAAAAAAAGTGATTGAGTTGATGATCGCCCAAAAACGGTGAGTTTTGATCTCTCCAAAAGAGAGCTTCATACCGTATTTGTAAGATTATAACTTTAGCAACGATTTTATTCATATTGTGCTTTAACCCCCAAAAGGGTATTTTCCGATGAGTTGCTCCCAAAAGGAGAATTCGTTGAGTTATATTGGGTATTTTCCGGTGAATTTCTCTCAAAAAGAGAATTCATTGTGTTATATTCGTCAACCAAGTTAATACGAATTATTGATCCTAACGAACCCATACCATGTGCATACTTTTCGTCGATACTTTCATACACTTTTCTTCATTCGCATTGTTCACCACGATCAACTCCATTCACATCACCATCATTATTAAAGTGGTTAGTTTCTCTTTGTTGGATTTCTATTCGATTTGAGCTATGGTTGGAACAGATTTCCTCCCGAGGATTCGACATCTGGACTCCCAGATTATATTACTTGTACGGACTCTTGCGCTTGAGAGAAGCACTATTTTGGGCCTACCACAAGTCCATTACTAATGAAATCCTAGTTGCCGGTGGATGCATGGGGACATGCAATTCTGCATGCTACATCGTTAATAAAAATAAGATCCTCTGGATGTCATAGTATCTCTAATGCAACTTGCATATGGAGGGCCACCGAACATTTCTCATCTGAGAATCTTCGGTTGAACAGTCTTCATCCACATTGCTCCACCACAGAGGATAAAATGGGTCCTCAACGTTGCCTAGGTATCTATGTAGGGTTTGACTCACCCACAATTATAAGATACCTAGAACCCCAAACGGGTGACGCATTTAAGGAACGTCTTGAAGACTGTGAATTTGATGAGACCTTTTCCCCCAAAATGGGCCCAAAAATTGAGAAATCTGGTGCGAAGCACATCATAACGTGGGACACAAAAAGTTTAACCCACTACGATTGGGTAACAAAACAATGTGAAGATGAGATCCTGAAGATCCTCCACATTCATGACACCGTCCACCGATTACCGGATTCATTTACTGACAACCAGAAGATTGTCAAATCACACATCCTTGCTGCAAATACTCCAGCTAGGAGTGATATCCCTGAGAATGAATGCAATCCACCGGCAGCAGAAGTGGCTGCACCTCAACAGAAAAGAGGCAGACCACCAGGTTCCAAAGATAAAAATCCAAGAAAAGAAAAATATCCGGAGACCTTGGGACAATACCCATACAAAGAAATGAGCTCATGTCCATACCCTCATCCCTCTCGGAATCCACTGCAGAGGAACTGTCGGGAGAAACTGAAATATCACTAAATTATGTACATACAGGGGAGGTGTTGGACAGAAAGAGTACAGTCGTCAACGATGACTTTGCATTTCATATTTCTATTCACGTCGCCAAAAGCGATGATAATCATGATCCACATTTCGTTGCTGAATGCAAACATAGAAATGATTGGCCAAAGTGGAATCAGGCAATAGAAGCTGAGCTGGACTCGCTTAAGAAACACAAAGTCTTTGGGAAAATAGTCCAGACACCTACTGGTGTCAAACCTGTGGGATACAAATAGGTATTCGTGAGAAAAAGAAATAAAAATAATGAGATCGCACGCTACAAAGCACGGCTTGTAGTGCAAGGATTTTCCCAAAGACCCGGTATTGACTATGAGGTGACATACTCCTTGGTCATGGATGCGATCACTTTTCGGTTCCTGATAAGCTTAACAGCAAAGGAAGGTTTAGATATGCAGCTAATGGATGTTATGACATCATATCTATATGGTAATCTCGACAAGGAGATATACATGAAACTTTCTGATGGCTTTTCAATGACTGCTGAATTAAAAGATAGACCTTAGGACGTCTACTCTGTTAAGCTCCAAAGATCATTGTATGGTCTTAAAAAATCGGCACAGATGTGGTATAATAGACTAAGTGAATTCCTTGGACAACAAGGATTCAACAATAATGAAGTATGTCCTTGCATCTTAATAAGAGCAAAGGAAAAAGGATTCGTCATAATAGCAGTCTACGTAGACGATCTGAAATCTCATTGGATCTCCTGAAGAGATGGCTGAGATATCTGTAAGCCTGACAAAAGAATTCAATGAAAGACCTAGGCAAAATGAAATTCTACCTTAGCTTACAGATTGAACATCTAAAAGCCGGAATCCTATTACACAACCCACATATACGAAGAAAATGTTACAAAGATTTCATATTGACCAATATCATCCACTCAATACACCTATGGTAGTACGATCTCTGGATGAACATAAAGACCACTTCTAGCCGTTGGAAGAGGTGGAGAATATACTTGGTCCAGAAGTCCCTTATCTGAGTGCTATTGGAGCACTTTTATATCTGGCCAACTGCACACGTCCCGATATTACGTTCGCAGGAAATTTACCAGACAGATACAGTGCAGCGCCACGCAGCGCCACTGGACCGGGGTAAAGCACCTTCTACACTACCTCCAAGGGTCTACGGATTTGGGACTCTTTTACAAAAATGGATTATCCTCCGCACTTGTTGGTTATGCTGATGCAGGTTACAGGTCTCATCCCTACAATACAAAGTCACAGACGGGGTACGTGTTTACCCATGGTGGGACAACCATTTCCTGGAGATCCGTCAAGTAAACCATGATGGATACCTCAGCCAATCACTCTGAGATCATCGCCATTGACGCGCCCAAAACTTACACTTAAAATCCACCTGGCAGTGACACAGTCGTCAGGCCCTGTATGGTTCCTAGGTGTCGATTCTGGGTTCTATCCGCAAGCAGACGGTGTCAAATTATAGTATAAAATATTTTTGAATCTCACAGGAACAGTAATTGTGTTTCAGGTCTCAGAATATTTCTAGATCTCAGAAAGAATTAGCAGTCGGTTGGAAGATTGTTGGTTGATGTTGCTTGTTCAATAAAAGGAAACTAGGGCCTTTGGGATCACCGCTAGGACCGTCGGAGGTCGATGTTAGACTAGGGTTTCTACATTGCATTGGTTTTATGGGGTTGGTCTCTTAGCTCATACCACTCTCGTGGATTAGAGCTTCAAGGTACTTTGGTGGCTCTCATTGACGCAATGGCGGTAACCGTCAATTCAGTGATATAGTTCATCAGTGGATCCCCTCTAGGCACAAGCCGGGCATGGTCACTGACCGGTGCCCCGTTTACAGTTTAGGCGCTGTGTCGTTTTATCGCAAGTGCACGGTTAGTATAGGGTGCGGGTATATCGAACTCAGGGAGGTGGATGGCTTGAATGGCTACTAGCCTCGCCTAGGTTGTGTGCTAGCTACGTGGATGATATGGGTGGAAGTGTAGAAATAAAAGAAAGAAATGAAAAAGACACGAAATGAATCCCCGCTAACACGGGCTAGAGCACACATGACACTTGGCATTCGACTTGACCCATGGTGAGACATTGCCCCTAAAGGTGGTACCTAGCGTCCCATGGGCCCAACATTCCGGTCGATGCCCAATATGCTAGGTCTACCCGGTTCCGGATGGTGGGCATTCCCATGTCCATTAACACAATCCGCAACCGGGAGCATTAAAGCCACAATGATAACTCCCAACATTTCATCCAAGCCGTTCCTATGCGCGAGGACTCAATGTCTACGCTTGGCGCATGAGCTGTGGCTAGGGAATCAACCGCCAAGTTTATTCTCCCTTGGCCCGACGGTCAGAGGCGGTCTTTCTCCCGCCAATGACAATGAAACGCCCCCGCGTAACCCTAATGGCCAAATAGGTCGAATGTGATTTCTAGCAATACATCAAAGAGAATCTTGACTGGACAAGACACCGGACCCCAATCCCCAACACATCTAGTGTGTTGCCATACGAATTGGACTCAGATTGCTAGAAATCCTCATTGACACATTCCATCGAACACATACCATGCAATCAAGTCAAATGTAAATTTCCAAGCATCAATCCTACTCTAACTCGTATTAGGGTTCATCAAACACTACTCAATGGTGAAGAACATAATAGAAAGTAATAAAAGTGACAAACACACATTCACCATCGAGCAAAATGAAAATAACACAAAGTAATGGAAAACAAGAGAAAGAAATACTTAGCTTGCAATTGAACCCATCAATCCATTACAAGATTTATTGGAAGAGAGAAACCTAATCTAACCTAACGTAAAGCTCCCAAGAAAGGGGAGAAAAACTGCTGAAAAAATGGGGGAAGATCCTCCACAATTCGTGCACAATCCCATATAAATAAGCCCCCTCAAACCCTTTACATTTCGGGTCCAAAACCCCACTAAAACAGCTAAAACATGCCCAACCGATCGGGTGGAAGTTCACCCGATCGGGTAGGAATAAACATAGATGCACAGCTTCTGAAATTGACTCCAACCGATCGATTGGACTCCCAACTGATCGGTTGAAGTTAAATTTCAGACAGCAGCAAATTTCTGCACACAACTGCGCTCAGAAAATTCCAGAAAAATGTAGAAAAATCGGATTTGGGCTTGCGACCTATCGTTGGAAAGCTAACGACGATGCCGACACTAGAAAAATAAGAGATCACCCCGAAATCCCACTGGAATGATAGAAGATATTCAATGAATGCATCAGTAGTGCGTGAAAGGGGGAGAAAAGGCCACCCGATGGGTTAAAGCATCAACCGATCGGGTGAGCCGCTTGTCGCTTTAGCCATCGGGCTTCAGAAGCTTCAACCGAGTGCTGAGGTGAGCTGGTGGCATGACCAGGTCGTGAATTGTTGATCTTCAGCTTCAGATGAACAGATTGGTTGAGCTATCAACCGATCGGTTGGAATTACGCTTCAAATGGCCGAGAGTTCTGTCGATCTCACCCGATCAGCGAATCTATCGGGTGAGCTGCTCTTTCTCTTCAGCTCCTGTCTGGGTGAGATACGCGTGCATCAACCGATCGATTGGCTGTGTCCAACCGATCGGTTGAGGGCTGAAATGTGGATTTCTTCATCGTTTGGCCCTCTGGGCCGCGCGTGACTCCTCCCGTTGCTCCAAGACTCATGATATCTTCTTTATATGGCCCCAATGCTGGAAATCTCCTGCATTTACACAAAAACACAAAGAAGTGAAAGAAAACTAAAAATCACAAGAGAACGGATATGAAACAACGGAAAACGACCGAAAATCACAAAGAAGACGTGTGTGAATATATAAAATATAAACGCATGTCAAAATCCCCCAAGCTGAACCCTTCCTCGTCCTCGAGGAAGACGAGTGAGAGTAGGAGCTCGGAGGGAAAAATAGAGAGAGAGAGAGAGAGAGAGAGAGAGATCAAAATCCTAGATCGCCCGGCAGGGCCGACAAAATCAAACACTCCACACTAAGCAAGCAAGCGACAAATCACAACACTAAACCAAGGAATATGAGTCCATACAATTGTCGTGGGCCCACGCGGTGAAGCGCAAGTGAGTGTGGTCGTGTGCTAGCAGACGGTGTCACTATCTACATTGTGTAATAAAGCTCCATATACAAAAATCCAAGGAACGACCCAAATATCAATTCAATTCGAAATTGCGGTGAATAGTAGCTCAAGCATGCTTGAGAAGAGTATAAGAATAGAAGCGTATCATGCATCGGGGACTCCACAGCTACGGACTAGAAAATCACCACACTATCACCTAGGTAACAGCTAGAAAGTTCCTATGCCAAGTGTTTTCGAAAACGATGGAGGTTGAGAAGGTGTGGAGTAGAACACTCGGTGCAAATTCTCGCCTTCCTTTTATTCTCGGTAGATAGGAAAAATATTCACTCGGGAATTTTTTTGGGGTTTGGGTATTTGTATTTTTTTTTGGATTTTTGGCTATACATATATTTTTTTCTTTCTTTTTTTGGGGTTTTCTTTTCTCTCTTTTTTTTGGATTTTTTGGATTTTGGGATATATACATGTGTACTCTCCCAAGTGGGAGAACGGTATACGACGAGGGGAATTGCACCAAGTAAAACAAAAAAGAAATCAGATTCTAAACACTTGGGCAAAGGAGATTTTTCTCGCTAATCAGAGCATAGGCTAAATGGGTTATCCTGGTCATATTTATGGAATCCCAACACATGCAAAATGAAGCATACGATATATATATATATATATATATGTAAATCTTCATGTTTTATTTTTTTGCAAATATTTTTTTTTGCATTTTTTTTTAAAAAAATTTTTTTTATATAAAAAAAATTTCTTCATGTGAGAACATTTCGCACCGTGCGAAAATGTTTTTAGTTTTTTTTTAAAATTTTTTTTTCAAAAATTCTTTTTTCCACCCTCATTATATGTTGTTATACCCCCTCAAAAAATAATGGTTGAGAAATAATGTCATTTGGCCTTCGATCAAGGCATTTCATCAAATTCGCACATTTTGAGACCGTTAAATTTGTAACGGGTGGATGGGTGCTCTAATGCCCAACGGGTTCACCTATTATTTTCCCTGGTGTATATAATTGTATGGATTAAACATCAAAAAAAGAATTTTTGAAAAAAAATTCGAAAAAATAAAAAAAAAGATTTCGCACGGCTTTCGCACGGGGTTTTTCGCAACCGAAGATTACCATATATATATATATATATATATATATATATATATATATATATATTCATGCATATAGAAGCAGACAGTAGAAGCAAATACCGAATATTCAAATCGAAGCATGATAATCTAGGGGTCAACCAAGGACAGGTATATAAATCAACATCACAAAGTAGAAGCACACCAACTAGCTAGTCACGACACACGACTCACATAAAAGCAAAGTGAACCCACGAAGCAAGAAATGCAATAGGACTCGGCTTCCTAGGGTTAGTAAATGTGATTATCGTAGCTATGCTAGGTGTGTGTGTGTGTAATTCTGCGGCAATTCATCATATGGGGTCATCTCTAGGAGAGGGAGATCAAAAGATGAGAAGAAAAAAAGAAAAACACGATGAAAACGACTCAAAACGAAGAAAAAGACACAAATGACGCACGAAGTGCGACTCCCCCAAGCTGAAACTTGCATTGCCCTCAATGCAATAGTAGTGAATACGTGAGGGCAACGAAAATGGGGGAATACGCACCGACAACAAAAAATGAAAAACGTGATAAACACACAAACGAAACAAAAAAATAAAGAAAAAGAAACACACAAATAAGAATCACATAAAAACAAACACACGACAGAGACGTCACACGACAACATGCACAAAAGTAGATTTCCCCCAAGCTGAACATGGCAATGCTAGCGAAATGATATAATCATGGTGATGCAGAAATATGCTAGGGGAAAGATCGGAAAAGAAAACGAAAGAAATCAAAATGCAGGAGAGGACGAGTCCTCGTCCTCCTCAGTAGGGGATGTGGGTGAAATGATAGAAGGGCACGACATGGTGGGTTATTATGATGCAAAAGCAAACCCTAGATACGCTCCCCTCGCTAATGAGAGGAGACGAGATTATTCTAATCTAAACTAGAAAGATGTAAATTTCTACACTACTGGATTAGGATACACCTGAGCATAGGCGGATCCAGAATCTGAGTGGGGCAGGTAGCTGCTCTAACTGCTCCTTCTGTGACTCCGCCAGAAGCGATGTGCCACGTGTGCCAATGGACCCAAGCAATGCACCTCCAAGCATCCTTAGTAGGTGTCCACCTGTGACCTGCAAAAGACGAGGTGCATTAGTCCATGGCAAGAAATTATTTCCTAAAATAAATGCATCCCAGAGATAATTGTCAACGTAAGATGGAAAAATAATAAAGGGGTGACGAATACTCCCTGAGAATGTGTCACTATCATGTGTACTAGTGACAACCAAATTCTTGCTCTCTATGAGAAGTGGCTCTCCAGGTAGTGACTCACCGCAGCATACCTCAAGGGAAGTAGATCATGTGTCCTGCAAGAGATATGGTATGTCAAAAATATATAAGTCTAAAGAAATAGGACGTGAAAAGAGAGACTTATATGTGGAGTGAGAGTGAGTATGAAAATCTCCCTGAATAGGGGTAATATGCTCAAGTAGATGCTCAGCCGCAGAAGAAGTGGGGAGCGACGATAGAGGTAGATGTGACTCGGGCTCCATGAAGTGGACCATCGTATCCAAACCCTCATGCACATTCTCCTCAACGATATGCTCATACTCCACCATCTGCCCGATGTCCTGAATGACATCCTCATGGTTGACCACAGACCTAGGAGGAAGCTATGACAGAGATGGCTGTGGAGGTGGATGTGGAGCGGACCCCTCGTATGTGGTCGTGGTGTCCTCGTCCTCACGCACATCCTCCTCGCCGGTATGCATAAGCTCTGTGGTCTCCTCGGTGATTTCATAGGACTCGTGTGGGGTATCCAAATCAAGACGAGAAGTCTCTTCCATAGATCATATAGAAATCACCCCATCCTCACTATCATCATCAAAAAATTCTTCGTTATCCAAGTGGTAGTGTTGGAAAAATGGGGTATCGGCTTGAGATGTGTCTATGGTGGCCGAGGAGATGGTGGTCTCAACCATGAAAGTGGGTATATCCTCTCCTTCATCCCCTCTCCTTGGTGTAGGATTGGTGATTGGTACCATCAAGTTTTGTAATATTTGGCCTTGGTTAAACATGGCACTTTCAAGGAGAGACACGAGGCTTGATTCTTCTTGCGTAGGTGGAGGGATAAAAGGTTGTGGAAATGGATGGGAGGTGTTTGGGCTAAGGTTGTGGGAAAGTTTTTGGCCTTGGTGTAGGGGGAGGTTCTCAAGCGTTAATGGGCAATCATAATACATGTGCCCTGCCATCCCACAAGTCTCACAAACCACAAATGAATAAGGATTGTATCCTCCCATCTGAACATCGAAATTTGATCTCCACATGGTTATACCAAATATACCTGGACAACAGAAATAAGAAAACTAGAGAGGAGCGTCAATAGTACAAGAGAATAACAAAAAATTAATATAATTGTGGGGAAAAAATTTCTCGGTTATTGTATTTGTTTTTTTTGCGTAGTCTAACGAACCCAAGCTAAGCTAATATCAAACCGAACGCCTGCCCGGCAACGGCGCCAAAAACTTGACCGACGCCCCGTTTACGATTTGGGCACGGTGTCGTTTTACCGCAAGTGCACGTTTAGTGTAGGGTGCAGGTATATCGAACTCAGGGAGGTGGATGGCTTGAATGGCAACTAGCCTCGCCTAGGTTGTGTGCTAGCTACGTGGATGATATGGGTGGAAGTGTAGAAATAAAAGAAAGAAATGAAAAAGACACGAAATGAATCCCCGCTAACACGGGCTAGAGCACACATGACACTTGGCATTCGACTTGACCCAGGGTGAGACATTGCCCCTAAAGGTGGTACCTAGCGTCCCATGGGCCCGACATTCCGGTCGATGCCCAATACGCTAGGTCTACCCAGTTCCGGACGGTGGGCATTTCCATGTCCATTAACACAATCCGCAACCGGGAGCATTAAAGCCACAATGATAACTCCCAACATTTCATCCAAGCCGTTCCTATGCGTGAGGACTCAATGTCTACGCTTGGCGCATGAGCTGTGGCTAGGGAGTCAACAGCCAAGTTTATTCTCCCTTGGCCCGACGGTCAGAGGCGGTCTTTCTCCCGCCAATGACAATGAAACGCCCCCGCGTAACCTTAATGGCCAAATAGGTCGAATGTGATTTCTAGCAATACATCAAAGCAGATCATGATTGGACAAGACACCGGACCCCAATCCCCAACACATCTAGTGTGTTACCGTACGAATTGGACTCAGATTGCTAGAAATCCCCATTGACACATTCCATCGAACACATACCATGCAATCAAGTCAAATGTAAAATTCCAAGCATCAATCCTACTCTAACCGGTGTTAGGGTTCATAAAACACTACTCAATGGTGAAGAACATAATAGAAAGAAATAAAAATGACAAACACACATTCACCATCGAGCAAAATCAAAATAACACAAAGTAATGGAAAACAAGAGAAAGAAATACTTAGCTTGCAATTGAACCCTCAATCCATTACAAGATTTATTGGAATAGAGAAACCTAATCTAACCTAACCTAAAGCTCCCAAGAAAGGGGAGAAAACTGCTGAATGAGGGAAGATCCTCCACAAGTCGTGCACAATCCCATATAAATAAGCCACGTCAAACCCTTAACAGTTCGGGTCCAAAAACCCACTAAAACAGCTAAAACAGGCCCAACCGATCGGGTGGAAGTTCACCCGATCGGGTGGGAATAAACAGAGATGCACACCTTCTCAAATTGACTCCAACCAATTGGTTGGACTCCCAACCGATCGGTTGAAGTTAAAATTCAGACATCAGCCAATTTCTGCACACAGCTGCGCTCAGAAAATTCCAGAAAAATGTAGAAAAATCGGATTTGGGCATGCGACCAATCGATGGAAAGCTAACGACGATGCCGATGCCAAAAAAATAATAGATCACCCAAAATTCCTCTGGAATGATAGAATATCTTCAATGAATGCATCAGTAGTGCACGAAAGGGGAGAAAAGGCCACCCGATCGGTTGAAGCATCAACCGATCGGGTGAGCCGCTTGTCGCTTTGGCCATCGGACTTCAGAAGCTTCAAACGGGCACTGAGGTGAGCGGGTGGCATGACCGGGTCATGAATTATTGATCTTCAGCTTCAGATGAACCGATCGGTTGAGCTATCAACCGATCGGTTGGGATTACGCTTCAAATGGCCGAGAGTTCTGTCGATCTCACCCGATCAGCGAACCGATCGGGTGAGCTGCTCTTTCTCTTCAGCTCCTGTCCAGGTGAGATACGTGTGCATCAACCGATCGGTTGGCTGTGTCCAACCAATCGGTTGATGGCTGAAATGTGGATTTCTTCATCGTTTGGCCCTCTGGGTCGCGCGTACTCCTCCCGTTGCTCCGGGGACTCATGATATCTTCTTTATATGTCCCCAACGCTGGCAATCTCCTGCATTTACACAAAAACACAAAGTAGTGAAAGAAAACTAGAAATCACAAGAGAACGGATATGAAACAACGGAAAACGGCAGAAAATCACAAAGAAGACGTGCGTGAATATATAAAATATAAACGCACGTCAGTCACGAGCCTTGGTTCGATCCACTGACTCCCTAAGTAAATCCTTAGGATACTCCTTAAGCTAATCAATTCCACAGACTGTGTGCATGATCTCAGTACGAGTTCTCCTAGGGATTTGGCTGGATCAACCAAAGTACTCCCCTTTTATTCCCAACACAACCTAGAAATCCCAAATCTACATATTTTTCCCAAGATCCTAGGGCTAACCCATTAGCCCTAGATAAGATTACTCAGACATGACAAATAGGACAAAGAAAGATGCGATTTTTAGATTGGAGTTCATAATTGCAATTAGAGAAAACAAGAAAGTTGATATCTTTACGTACCAAAAGTAAGTATCGCAATAGAGGACGATAAGCAAATCTAGATCCAGAAATTACATGCAGTAACAAGCAATAAAAATCGAGTCTTTACTTTTGTCGGCACAAAATCACCAAACCCTAGATTTAAAACTCTCAATAAAATTTAAAGCTAAAACTCCAAATTAACCTAAAAGCTTCGACGTCCTAAAGAGTCTGGAAAAACGACTTAAATACATAGGGGATGGACCCCGCAAGAAAAACTTAAAATCTGGAAGTCTATGGCCCACTTGTCACTGGCCGCGTCGGTTGCTCGACTGGGTAGGCGGTTGCTTGGTCGAGCAGACAGTACTCTGCTGCTGCGCTGCTTGGAATGGATACGGGCTACTCAGTCGAGTAGCCTACCTGCTTGATCGAGTCGTCAGGGGTCTGAGCTTCTCCTCAAATTGTCATTCTGCCTGCTCGGATCAAGTAGGTTCTGCTCGGTCGAGTCGTCAGGAAGCCTGTATTCTTCACCCAAAACCTTTCTCTGTCTGCTCGGGTGGAGTAGGTCCTGCTCATTCGAGTCGGATGTCTGATGGAGAAAGATTGAAGTTTGTTTGACTCCGTCGAGTCACCTCTCTGCTCGATCGAGTGGCCCACACTGGCTGAATCTGCGTGTCAGCTCGACCTAGCAACAGAATGCTGCTCGGGCTGAGTTGCCTAGGAAAGTGACTTGGGCCTTGGCTTTTGCTCCTTTCTTTCGCTCGCTCCTCCTCCTCTCCTCTTACCTGCTTCCAAACCTTGGCGAACTCTTGCGGAGCCTTGCATATATGTCCTGGACGTGCTGGATGTGTCTGCATCCCAAATCAGCTCCAAATCGCTCCAAAATCCCTGAAAGTACAAAAAGCTATACAAGACTCGAATATGGCGTTAGAAGCACATATATGAATGAAAATAAGGGATTTGGATGCGAATATGATATGGAATAAAATGAAATGATGCTATAAAAAGATGGAAAATATCAAAAACCTCCAAGCTTACCTCTTACTCGTCCTCAAGGAAGACGAATACTAGGCTCGTCGGGTGATAAAAATAATAAAGAAAAATGGAAGATATAGGAGATGGAAGGAAGCGCGAGAATATTCAGTCAGATCTCAAGCCCAAGCAACATATTATGACACTTGGAGTAATAACCCATGTGCTAAAAGGAATTTCAAGTCTTAGCTAATCATATGGCTTGCAAGCATTAAAGAAAAAGACAGGGTGTTGGATCTGGATCCTAGCCTAGGGAGGGGAATAGGCTTATAAAAATATTCTCGTGCAACATACGAGAAATCACACTCAGTTAAAAACACCAGCAGAGTAAATAAGAGGCAATGACAGAGTACGCACAGATTTACACTGGTTCGATCGCATCAAAGACCTACTCCACCCCCAAGCAAATACTAGCATTAATATGTTCCTTCTGTACAACTACAATGGGGTCCTAGCTCCAACTCCGCACCTAGCCTATACCACACTCAACAAAGTACAGAACCCTATCAACCTAGTAAATGTGTATCTTGACTGCTACAACACGTCAAGACCCTTTTGTCTAGCCCCAACCAGACAAGTCCCAAAAGACATAAAAAATGGTAAAGTTTACCCTACAGAGATCTACACACAATCATAAATATAATGATAAAGTAAAGGGCTTAGTAATGCTCAGATTATGATCGTGTGTCATCTCTGTCGTTTAGTACGGTGTCAGCTTTAGTCTGGCACAAACAGTGTCTCGATTTGACTCCTGGATCTCTAGATGTAGCTCAAATATCACTCTGGTCTGTGTGTAAAGAAATCCCAGTTCAATTTCAAATTAATTCGGTCTGTGCGCAAAGGAACTCCTTAAATAAAATTCTCCACGTCAGCAACTCTCTTTGCATACGATTGTTCCCACATCAGCATTTATCTAATTCTTTCTTTCGTACACTTTAACTCGAGTTCGAACGGAGCTCGTCTTCATGGTGACCTGATGATACGACAGCTACTCGATGGCGGCTCTTCACGACGAACGGCTCTCCAATGACGACTATCTCCAACGACAAGTCGACTTCGACATGCGGTCTTCGTGTGGGCTTCGACGTCGACTCTGATGATGGACTCCTCTTCGACGTTGAAGGCTCGACTCAGCAGCACTCGACGGTGGCGATCTCTACGACAGCAGTAACAGTGGGCTTCTCTTCGTCAGGAGTGATTCATAACACCATGTTGATCACGGCAAGGTCTGCCTCATGGTGACACGATGATTCTCGACAGGCACACAAACTCACGGCAAGAGGAAAGAAGCTTGGTAGTAAGCTGTACTTCACAACTGCAAGAGGGTTTGTGGCTTGACGTAGATGGCGAGTACTTGTGAAGGTGTTATCGCCTTGCTTGGAGATGAGGTGGTTGCCGACATTGGCTTGGGGCACTCATGAAAGCAAGCTGGATCTCCACAACAGCAAACAGAGTATCTCCGTAGCAAGATGTTTATGGATGCAAGGAAGTGAGGTTGCCAACGATTTGAAGCAGAGTACAATCAACAAGCTGGCAGTTTGAACTTTGTATTATGGAGGAGATGACTCAGGGCTTACGGCTGTCTCTTGTAGATTCGGCCTTTGTGCTGGAAGATCAACTGGTGATGACGTGGCCTTATTGCTAGAAGATATGCATGTGTTTGTTGATGATGGCTTTTGAAGAAGTTTGTAGCAAGGGGATGTTTAACTTTAGAAGAGGCTTGCGCAATGAATTTTCTTTTCGGGATGCTTGCTTGAAGTTTTTATTTTGGCTTAAAGATGTTGCTTTCAGCAAGGAAGATGATTGGAAATTGCAAAGTAGCTTGCGGCAAGGAATAAGCAGTAGGGTTTTCTTTTGGCCGCCTTGATTTGTGTATGCCGCCCACTTTGATATTTCCAATGGGATGGTTTTATATAGGTGTAGAGGGGAAATATGGAGTTCATGTAGAGTCCCGTTAGGATAGGAAGAGAATCCCACAATAGTAGGAATTTGAAGAGATGTGGGATTTGTATATGATTTGAATTTGGATTCATATTGGATGGGGAATAGGATTTGTAATTTGAATTGGATGGCTATGCGATTTGATTGGAATTGAAATATGAATATGATTCCATTTAATCACAAAAGATTTGAATGAGATTTCTTCCTTAACCCTTCAACTTTTAACCAAGTCCATATTCAATTTGTATAGCCATTTTATCCATCACTTGACATCTTGACCAAGTCCATTGCTATGTAAATAGCACTTCCTCTCTCTTCACTATTGTTATATGATTAGCATTTTCTTTACCGCATTGACCAAGTCATCAAAATAAGATTTACGATTTTGCCATTCCTGAAACACACTTAGTACACACGTTAAATAGTTCATACACGTTTGTTATCATCAAACTAGAGATCCTAGATCGTTGCTTCCAACACAGGGATCTCCTAAAATCATGCCATCAACTCATATCAACATCGTGCAATTCATAGAGTCTAGTATAAAAAGAGTTGGCAACGCACTTTTCAATCAAGAGATATAAATGAAGCACATAGAGGTCACACCAAGCATGCAAATAGAGAATTGAAAGCGTATCTTGGCATTCAAATATTCATTTCGAATCTTGAAAAATCTCCAAAGCTAAAATATTTCGTAAATTTTAGGCATTATCAAATCTCCCCACTTATGCACAGTCTCCACTCTAATGTCATACTCACTCGTATAATAAAATGGGTTCGCCCCCCAAGCTTAGCTTGAGGTGTCGCATCTGAGAATGGGATATGGAAATTTTGTTTTTCTGCAAGTGCACGGTTAAGTAGAATCCCCACTATGGATTTTCAAGTCATCGACGTGAGTTATGAAATACCATGCAATTAAACTTGAGTTAAGGTGAACTTGCCGGAATTAATTGGAGAACCAACTCACGCTGTCGCGCTATTGTAAGTCTATAGCAATCTAGACTAGAGCCTCGCGTCACGCAAGCCTAGTCTAGACTACTAGCATTAAGATCAATAATCTCGTCCAATCACAACTCAAGCTCACGGTCGCGCAAGTTGAGTTCGGATCTAGATCTTGATAGTTTGTATTCATTCACTGTCGTGCAACGAATATGAGTATAGGAAAACAATAAAAATGCTAGCTTTTGTCGCCGTCGTGCACCAAATCTAGAGAATTTCGACTGTAAACCTAAATCGAATATCTAGGGCTTTCCTTGCATCAAGATCCTCTGTCGAGCACACGAGATCCAAGAGAAATCCCTAACTATCCGTAGTAAATCAATCAAGATCTAACCTTTCAATCAAGCTTAATAGCATAGCAATTTAGTAGATCTCACAATTCAAACATTAGATCCTTAGGGTTCATCCCTTTGCCCCTAGAGTAACGGAACTACTCACAAATCATATTAGAAATCAATAGTAATACAAGATCAACAATGGAATTCATCATGCAACAAAGATTCAATAAGAGATATAGCATAAAAATCAAAACTTGCAAGAGGTCAAGACAAACCAACGTCGCCAAAGAAGCTTTCAATAGAAAATTAAGATCCAATCTTCAATCTCTCGCCAATGCAAAAGCTTAACTACGATTAGAAACTAAGGAAAAATAGTTCTAAGATGTCTATCAGGTCTCTCCTTGGGCTGGAGACAAAACTGGGCATAAATACATGCCCAAAAGAACCAAAAAGTACAGACCAAACTGCCACTGCGCCGCCAGAAACCCTAGTTTTCCCGACTGGGCATCTGCGCCACTCGGTCGAGTGGAAATATTACTCGGTCGAGTGAGAATTCTACTCGGCCGAGTATGACAGTCTGCAGATCATCCATACAAACAGAGAAGTCGGCTTGGCTCTCTTCGAAATTTTGGCCTCAACTCGGACGAGTGGAATTCTTACTCGGCCGAGTGGAATTAACCACTCGACCGAGTACATTGTGATACTCAGGCTGACAGATGTCATCGTGTTAGTTTTACTCGGCCAAGTAGGCTGATTCACTCGGCCGAGAAAGCTGCCTTGCTCGGCCGAGTGGCCTGTTTCAGAACTCGCTTCTTCTCCTCCTCGCCTCATCTCCTCCTCGCTTCCTCGTTGATTTCTTCGACGTCCTTCTTCTTCCACTCATCCACCAGCGCCGTTAACTCTCCAATATGATCATGAGTGATGCTCCGGCATGCGTGCAAGTCCTCTAGGCTTCAAATTGCACCCGATTGCTACATATCTCCCGAAATCAGACGACAAACAAGAAATAGTGAAAAGTATCGAAACATCGTCAAATAATTGTGAAAATTGCAATATGAGCAATCGAAATGGCATGCAAATGTGCAGAAATAAAGTTTGAAATATGAGCCTATCAAAATCCTCCAACCTAACCTCTTACTCGTCCTCGAGGAAGATGAGTAGAAATTCGAACTCAGCAAATAAAAATAAAGAAAAAAAGGATGAACGAAAAAGAAGGTGAAGAAGTGAAGATGCTAGATCATTCTCTAAGAACTTGGAGTTGCATACTCCAATAGCACGACCAATGAATATAAACATACTAAAGCTTCTCACTTTGATAACATTTCATATGTGTGCTTTTGATAGAAAAACTAAGAACATCGAAAATCATATGAAATATGAAATCATTTTAGAATCAACATCGTCAAGGGCATGTAAAACGATATACACAATCATAGATCAAACAGTTTTCAATTGACCGCTTTCTACTTGGAATATAAGAGATATCACACATTTCAAGTCGATAAGAATAGAAAAAGTTGGTTTTCATGAATATCATGCCAATATTCAATTCATAGACGTCGTTATACTCTAAGTAGTCTCCATAAGTATCAAAAATTACCTAGCTTAGGTTGTCATGCACATATAGGTAGTCACTCTGTCTCACGTCATTGGATCCCCTCCCCCACGCTTATCTATAAGCATGGTGACATCGAATATATAAAGTGTCTTTTGCCCAAATTTTTGTGCCTACAAAGAACAATAAGAAGCAAGAAAAGAGGAGAGATGTGATTGTGTATATACAATGGAACTTCCATTTGTTTTTTTTTTCCTTTTCTTTTCCCTTTTTTTTCTTTTTTTCCTCCTTTTTTAATATATACACAAGAACAATCCCAACTAAGATAAAAGGATTTGAATATTTTTTTTTTCTTTTGGGATTCATGGAGCTTATTCTTTTTAGCATGTGAAAGATGCAAATACAGGATTCACTAGGGGGAGATTCACCAATGACTATAAGTATAGAAATGATGTTCAAGATACGTGGAGAAAGAAATATACATAACGCTCGGTTCACTCTTTGTATGTGCACAACAACTTCAGCATTGTAATTTAATCTACTCAGTTTGATAACAGAATAGTAAACTAATCGAATTATATCAAATGGCAATCATTCATTCAACCTGGAAGTTAAAAGCACATTTCATGCAAAAAGAAGTGACAATAGAAAGGCAAAGCAGTACTCCAAGTATATGCAATCAATGCGTGAAGCTTGGTGTGTTTTCTACGAAGGGTATACAATAATAGTTCCCAGACTCAGTTAATGCTAAAATTTCATTCAAATTTATATAATGAGCTATGGTAGTTTTTTTTCTCAAATGCATATCAATGTATTGCATATGATATCAGAAATGAAAACGATAGCTTGGCAAGAAAATACATGCATATGAGTAAAGCAAACACCAAGATATAGTCATCATAGGGAATTCATCTCTAGCAAGGAAAGTAGGAGAAATAAAGAAGAAAATAAAATAAAAACTAACTATACATATGCAAGTCACTTCAAAAGTAAGAAAACGTGATGCATGGCAAGAAAATGAAAAAATGAGTGAAAATGAGTGAAAAGTAAAGAAAGGTGAAAAATAAAGGTTAAAATGAAGAAAATAAAAAGTGCGTGTGTGAACACACTCCCCCAAGCTAAACATCACATTGTCCTCAATGTGCTAAGTGTGGCACGAGGACGCATAAGATAGGGGGTGGGTGTGGATGCATGCATGGTAAAAGGAAAATTAAAGAAAGTAAAATATGATATGACATATGCAAATGATGGATGCAGCAAGCAAGGAAATGATGGATGGAAAATGCAAAATGGGTGAACAAATATGGGCCAGAAGTGCATACTCTCCCCCAAATAGATGTATAGAATAGCGCCAAGCAAAAAGTGATCAAAACGTGTCTGTAAGCAAAATGATAGCAAAATGATGGGGCGAGAAGTGGAGCAGTAATATCATGGCAGGCATCAGGTGTATGAGCCTAGACTGGTGTTGTAGCGCCATCACCTCCTTGTGGTGGGGGCAATGGTGGCAGAGGTGTAGTCTCCTGAGGGATTGGCCGGGGTGCTGGTGGTGGACGCTGAGGCAAGCGCTTGAGGATCTGGTTCAGCGTGTGCTGAATACCAGGTAGAATAGTGACTCATTCATGCACAGAGCTAACGATGGTAGCGAGAGGCCAAAAATATGCTCTGAGTCCACTCACGGCCCCCTCGATAGCACGGAGATGCTGGACAAGGGCGTCAGGAGCGGGAGCAGAGGGTCACACGGGAGGATGTCGGGGCTGATGCACACGGCCATTGTAAACAAGTGGGGCCACTAGTGGGTGTGGGTGAGGGGCGGTGCTCGCTAAAAGACACTCCGCCTCTGTTGGAGGCTGAGACGCAGGAATGCTCCAAGAAATGTGAGCAGCGGCAGAAGAGGATGAGGCAACGACAGAGGACGAGACAGACAGAGAGGTCGTAGACATAGAAGTGGGGACAAACGTCACGATGCTCTTGGTGAAAATGGCGGCAGTGGAGACAGAAGCATCGACGACTGGGAAGGTCGTGAAAGAAACAAAAAATGACTCATCGGGGTCGAGAAATCGGGTGAGGATATGGTCTCGGTCGTCAAAACGAAGGAAGGCTCGCCGCTCTCAAATGCTACGGGGGGTGGTGCTCTCAAGGCTCATGTAATAAATGGGATCAACTCTCAACGGCACAGAGGAGGTGGTGGTGGTGGTGGTGACAGACACAGCAACAGAGCTCCCGGCACTGGCAGATGTAAGGACAGAGGTACCGGGGGCTGGAACCAGATCAGTTGCAGACTGTGGGATAGGGATCTCCAGGGCAAGAGGGCTGAGAAGGGGCTCTTGCTGGGCGTCCTCAGGCTCGAGTACATATGTAGCTGGGATGAGGAGCTCCATCTCTGGTCTTCACTCCCCACCTGCGGGTCCAATATGGGTCCGAGCAGGGCTCGGAAGCACCATATAGTCCACTGAATATGGACCCTATAGCCAAACCCAGTGGTGCTGACCATGAGGATTCAGAATCCTCATACGGGCCATAACATCTATAGAAAGTGAAGTGGGGCCCGTAGGTCAGAGCAAGCTAGCAAGAAGCTCAATCTCGCACATAGGAGCAAGCAAGGTGATCAGACTGCCACAACAAATTGTCATCCTGGTGATGACAGAGGAAACAATGCGGTCAAGATACCAGCTAGCTATATCAATCTGAACGGCGGGGACTAAGACGTCCCCGTCGCCCTCGAAGGCTCTCTCTCTCTCTCTCTCGTCATTGCTAGAGCATATAGAGCTCCGACGTAGACATCGTCCCCTGCTCATACCTCGTAAGAATGGTGGTCGCCATAAGGCACTGAGCAATACATAAGCAAGGGTGGACGATAGAGGAGGCCTTGGCCCGGCTAGGGTCAAAGGGAAGTTGGGATCCTGTGATCAAGGTCCAGAATGTGTGAGAATCAAAGGAAGTAGGGGTGTGGTGAGTGGGACCATAAGCATGGTCGGGGTCGGGGACAGGGGGCCAATGGAAGAAGGCACAGAGCATATCGAGAGTGATCTCGCACTCCCGATCCATCAGGCGAAATATGCACCCCTTGAGAGTCCTAAGAATAGAACTCAAGACCTCGAGGGTTGGACGGACGTCGGTGACCGTCGACACCGATAGAAAATCACGCCATCCCATGTTGTGATACAATTGGAGTAGCCCCTGAAGTACCCCCTAGGCACTCAAGGTCATCTATGTGCACGAACCTAGAGGGGACGATCGAATGATGGGAGAGCCTCTCAAATTTGACGCGGTGTGCGTCATCTCTGAAGTGATCCCCATCGAGTCAATCACCGTGGTAGGATGTGCTGGTGGGGGTGGAATGGGTGATTGGGAGCCAAGAGTGTGAGAGGTGGATCGCTAGGAGGCGGGGAGTACACTCTAGGGGAAGAATGATCGGGGTCGTCGGTCCTCTTCTGCTTAGAAGCGGGCTGTCGCGCACGAGACCTAGTGCGTGGGGGCATCGTGGTGCCGTGAGATGTGCAGAAAATCACAACGTGCTGAAAATAAAATAAGTTACGGGTGTACCAAGCATGATGCGAATCCTCTTAATCGACCTGAACGAGAGACGCCTCCCCTGCAGCTCCAAATCAGTGCTCGATCTCCCCCAAGCTAACCTGAAGCACAAAAACAATGGATTAGCAATGAATATCACATAATTGAGGGGTTGCTCGAGAGAAATAGGTGTAAATAGGGTTCAATTTGGAATTCGGGGTGAATTGGGCTTACAAAATGGGAAATATAAGAATAGGGGCGACTCTAGGCGTGGAGGACTACCGATCGTCGGCCGGCGGCAAGGGATGCGGTGTCGGAGGTAGCTCCGGCAACGGCGGGGTCACGTCGCTTGGGCGAGTCGGCGGCGGCTCGAGCGAGTCGGGATAGTGGTTCGGGCAAGTTGGGAGAGAGAGGGGGAAATTTGGGATTTGGGTCGAATGATTCGAGCATCCCTTGATTCAAATTAAATAAGGTTACGTCGGTTCGAGTCACTTGGCCGAGTGACGATTATCACTCGGTCGAGTCGCAATTAGAAACAGAGTAGGGTATTTTCAAAAAATTTGAGTCAGTCTCCGACTCGGCCGAGTAGAAATCGTCACTCGGTCGAGCAGACAAAGTTACTCGGTCGTGTAGACAAATTTACTCAGCCGAGTAGACAAAGTTACTCGACCGAGTAGACAGGCCTCTCAGAGCATTTAAGAGCTAATGGTGTCAAATTCACTCAGTCGAGTGACAAAGTCACTCGACCGAGTGGCATATAATTTCCAGAGGGGTTTTTCGAGACTTCCATGTACAATACCCTACTCAGCCGAGTAGGGTCTTCACTTGGCTGAGTGAACAAGACACTCGATCGAGTGGGCTGCTCTTTTTGTTTTGCGACACTTTCTATTTCCTTCTCTCCCGTCAGTTTCTTCATCCCTTTGGCGTTTGAGTGCACCCTTGGATTGCTCTCTATCACTATGGCCATCCTCCGTTCATATGGACTCATATCATCTTCATCCTGAAATGAAAACCGTAGCCCATTGACAGATTCTTCCAAGAATCTTGACTCTATAGACTAATAAACATCTAAAACAAAAATGAAAATAAAATTCAATTAGAAACTAAGATAGAACCATCGGGTTGCCTTCAGACAAGCGCTCATTTAAGGTCTTGAGCTCGACCCCTTAAGATATGGCATTTAGTGCATGATGTTTGGCGCCTAGGAGATGCACATGTCGAACTTCGTAGGGAGGCCTTGAGGGTTCAGGTGCAGTGCTAGCTCTTCTTTGGCCTCCTTAGTGTGTGTCTCCTCTCTAAAGGTGTTGAGGGATGACTCCCCCAAGCTTGCGTTCTTCGTATCTTTTCTCTTTTCTGATGATTGAGGTGTATTCGCTGGTGGTTCCTTCTCCCTTTGCTTCACCGTAGAGAGCTTGCAGAGCTCTCTAATCCTCGTGACATCAGCGGTGTTCTTCTCTTCATCGGTGAGCATAATTACTTCCTCAATGGGAGGATCCGATGGTTCTTCAATCGGGATGCCGTCCTCGGTATTTGGGGCTCCATCGAGGCTCTCCCTGTGCAAGGATCTAACGGCATAAGGCATGGCTTCATCTATTACCTCATCAAGAAGATCAACATAGTCCACTTCTTCCGGCCAAGGTCTTTGCTTATTGTCTTGGGAAGATGGAATTCAACTGCTATGTTGCCAAGGTTGAGAGACAACGTTCCTTCTCTCACATCTACTATGACTCTGACTATGCATAAGAAGGGGCATTCAAGTATCAATGATGTATCGCCCTCCTCTTTTATGTCCATAACGACAAAGTCGCATGGTACACAAAGACCGCCCGGTATTTGAAGTGGCACGTTCTCGGCAATCTCCATCGGCCTAGTAATTCGCTCATTGATGAGTTGGATCTTCATATCAGTGGCTTTGAGGTCGGTCCACGTGTTGAGCTTCTTGAACATAGTAAGCGGCATAAGGCTTACGCTGGCTCCCAAGTCTACCAAATCTTTTTGGAGGGGGACTCTGCCAAGGGTGCATGGAATTCGAAAGCTTCCGGGGTATTTCATCTTCTTTGACATTTTCTCCTTGTTGGCGAACCAAGTTCCTTGCTCGGATAGCATGATCTTCTCCGTTCTCTTCTTCCACGTGATTAAGTCCTTGAGGAACTAGGCGTATGACGGGATTTCAATTATCACATCCAAGAACGAGATGTTTAGGCTAATCCCTTGCAAGTATGCCAGAAATTTGGTGAACCTCTTTTCCATCTTGGCCTTCGCCAACCGTTGAGGAAATGGTATTGGTGGCATGTAGGATCGCTCCCTTTGAGGTTCATCCGCTTCAGATTTTTCTTCGTTATTTGCCGTCTTGGGGCTCTCTTCTTCATTAATTTGCTCCTTTTCAACCGGAATTTCCTCACTTGGGCTTTTAGCTTGAACCATAGCGGGAGTGGTATCCTTCCTGCCTCTCATAGTCACTGCCACTACTGTATTTATGTGGCCGGTGTTGCTCCTCGGGTTTTTATCCGATTGAGCCGACAATTGTTGTTGAGCCTTGTTAAGCAAAGTAATATGTTTTGCCAATTGTGCCATAATAGTATTGACAGAATATTGGCCCGTCGTCAATTTCGCATTAATCTTCTTTTGTTCGACCATGAACTCCTCAACTCTAGCTTCGTGCTCGGATCTTGGTGGTGTCGGTGGTGGGTTTTGTGATCTACATCCTTGATTATATCCGGGGGGTCTATAAGGCCCCCTTGTTGCCGTGGTGGATATTGTTGTTGTTGGGACGGCCTTTGTTAATACGGTTGTTGTTATTGAGGGGGTCGGGCTTGTTGTTGTTCCGGTGGTGGTTGTTGATGAGGGGGAGTTAAGGATCCCTCGTTGTTGGCATAGGAAAATCAGGGATGACCATGGGTAGCCGGGTTCACCCAATATCCGTTGTTACTCCCACCGGCGACATATTGCACTTACTTCATGGCTACTTCATTTTGCTCGCTTCCAACAAACATAACTTGACATTGGTCTTGCCAATCGATCATGCTCCCTCTGGATGTCGGTGTGTTGGGCATTCCATATGACTCGCACATCCTCTTTTCAATCCTCTCCAAAACTTTGGAGAGAGAGTCAAACTTTGTGGTCAACTCGGCCACTGCCATTGCTTCATAGATACTTGCCGGCTTCGATGATGATGACGATTATCCCCTCTCATCAGCCCATTGCTGATTGTTGGAGGCCATTTCATCTAGCAACGCCGTAGCATCCTCCGGTGTCTTTGATAGAATAGCTCCGTTGGCCGTGGCATCAATTATTATCGTTGTGTCCGGCCGCAATCCATTGTAGAAACTGTGAACAAGCTCCCAATCGTCGATGCTATGGTGTGGGCATTGATGTTGAAGATCTTTAAACCGCTCCCACGCTTCATGGAGAGACTCTTGGGATCCTTGCTTGAAAGACATTAATGAGTTTATTATCTTCACGGTCTTGGATGACGGGTTAAATTTGTTGAGGAACGCACTTGCTAGCTCGTCCCAAGTAGTGAATGTCCCATGTGCTTGCATCCTTAGCCAATATAAATCTTTGTCACGAAGAGTGAAAGGGAAGAGACGCAACCGGATAGCATCCTTCGGCACATTCGGCATCTGAAAAGTGGCACACATTGCCAAGATCATTTGTAGGTGATAATGTGGGTTCTCTTGAGAATTCCCATGAAAGGGATCTTGTTGCATCAGTACAATAAGCCACGTCTTTAGTTCACAGTTCTTGTCGGCCGCCAACTCCAGCATAAGTATGGAAGATGTAGTACCCAAATTGTTGATGGTAAGCCTATCCCGGATGGAGACAAGCCTAGCGGTCCACCGTAATCGCTCAACTCTAGTTTCCTTCGCCATTTGATTCTCCTCTAAAATTGATCTCTTTTCTGCTCTCAGTTTCCTTGCTGTGCGCTCGATCTTAGGATCAAATAATATGTCTTCTTCGGATGCCTTTGATGTCGTGTTCACGCTCAGAAAAAGAGAAACTAGAAAGATTTGTTAGCGCAATAGAGGAATAAAATAAAATAAAAATAAAATAAAGAAAGAAAAATAGCTAAGTAACGAAAATAAAATACAGTCGCCTCCCCGGTAACGACGCCAAAAACTTGATCGCTTCCGGATATACACCCGAAAAACAATGTAGCTTTACCGCAAGTGCACGATTAAGTGACAAGCGGGTATCGAATCACAGGGAGGACTAATGACAATAATCTATTTTGGTTACTAAGCTATTTGGTGTAAAAGTCGTTTGAGAATGGATGGTGTAACAATCTTTCGAGTATCAATGCAAATTCAATATAATAAAGATGTCTAGGGCTAGGGAATCCCCACTATGGATTTTCAAGTCATCGACGTGAGTTATGAAATACCATGCAATCAAACTTGAGTTAAGGTGAACTTGCCGCAACTAATTGGAGAACCAACTCACGATGTCACGATATTGTAAGTCTATAGCAATCTAGACTAGAGCCTTGCTGTCGCGCAAGCCTAGTCTAGACCACTAGCATTAAGATCGGCAATCTCGTCTAATCTCAACTCAAGCTCGCTATCGCGCAACTTGAGTTTGGATCTAGATCATGGTAGTTCGTATCCGTTCATTGTCGTACAACGAATATGAGTATAGGAAAACAATAAATATGCTAGCTTTGGTCGCCGTCACACACCAAATCTAGGGAATTTCGACTGTAAACCTAAATCGAATATCTAGGGCTTTCCTTGGATCACGATCATCTTTCGACCTCACGAGATCCAAGAGAAATCTCTATCTATCCGTAGTAAATCAATCAAGATCTAACCTTTCAATCAAGCCTAATAGCACAGCAATTCAATAGATCTCACAATTCAAACATTAGATCCATAGGGTTCATCCCTTTGCCCTAGAGCAAAGGAACTACTCACAAATCATATTAGAAATCAGAAGTAAAACAAGACAACAATGGAATTCATCATGCAACAAAGATTCAATAACAGATATAGCATAAAAATCAAATCTTGCAAGAGATCAAGACAAACCAACGTCGCCAAAGAAGATTTCAATAGAAAATTAAGATCCAATCTTCAATCTCTCGCCAATACAAAAGCTTAAATACGATTAGAAACTAAGGAAAAATAGTTCTAAGATATCTATCTGGTCTCTCCTTGAACTGGAGACAAAACTGGGCTTAAATACATGCCCAAAAGAATCAAAAAGTACAGACCAAACTGCCCATGCACCGCCAGAAACCCTAGTTTTCCCGACTGGGCATCTGCGCCACTCAGTCGAGTGGAAATATTACTCGGCCGATTGAGAATTCTACTCGGCCGAGTATGACCGTCTGCAGATCGTCTAGAAAAACATAGAAGTCGACTTGGCTCTCTTCGAAATTTTGGCCTCCCCTCGGGCGAGTGGAATTCTTACTCGGTCGAGTGGAATTTACCACTCGGCCAAGTACATTGTGGTATTCAGGCTGGCAGATGTCATCGTGTCAGTTTTGCTCGGCCGAGTAGGCTGATTCACTCGGCTGAGTGAGCTGTGTTGCTCAGCCGAGTGGCCCGTTTCAGAACTCACTTCTTCTCCTCCTTGCTTCCTCATCGATTTATTCGACACCCTTCTTCTTCCACTCATCCTCCAGCGCCGTTAACTCTCCAATATGATCACGAACGATGCTCCGACATGCGTGCAAGTCCTCTACGCTCCAAATTGCACCCGATTGCTACATATCTCCTGAAATCAGACGAAAAACAAGAAATAGTGAAAAGTATCAAAACATCATCAAATAATCGTGAAAATTGTGAAATGAGCAATTGAAATGGCATGCAAATGTGCAAAAATAAAGTGTATATGAGCCTATCAGTTTGCTCCTTTCTAGTCTTCCTCGAGGACGAGTAAGAGGTAAGCTTAGGGGGATTTTGATATGCTCCTGTTTTGCATGATTAGTCGCATATCATTATGATGTATTTTACCCTCCATTTCCCCATTTTTGGCGCTTTTATACAATTATTTGGGACTATTTGGAGCGGAATCAGAGCAATTTGATGTCAAGGGGATGATCGGTGATGCGGGAGCACCAAGATAACATGCTTGAGGTACCAAAGAAGAAGGCCAAAGAAGAGGAACGAAGAAGGAGAGCAAAGAGATGCAGCTGCTACACACTTCATGTTCCACCCAGTCCACTCGGACCGAGTGGCAAGGCCTACTCGGTCCGAGTCGATGCATCGAGAATGAATGATGGAGGCTGAAGAGAGAGTTGAAGCCGCTCGGACCGAGCAAACAAGCTACTTGGTCCGAGCACAAATGGAGGCAGAGCATTGGTTTTGGCACCCTAGAACTTGGCCTGAGTTTCATTGCTACTCGAACCGAACGCGAAGGCAATTCGGACCGAGTGCAACTGCACTCGGTCAAGTGAGGTAAAGCGACCAGATTTCAGAACAGCCTCTTAATCTTTTAATATCTGATGTCATTCAAGTGAACAAAGTATTTTTCTGATATTTTTCATGGATAGTAGACCTCATGAAGGTTCCCACGCTGCCAAGAACACGTGAAACGGAGATCAAATGAATCTGTGAAATTTTTACAAGATTACAGTTCTATGTTGAATTGTACCACGCGGACCGAGTGGACTACTACTCGGTCCGAGTTGGGCAATTGACAGAACGCGATTTCTGTAGGATTTCCAGTTCAAACCGAGTTCTGTTCTACTCCGACCGAGCTGTTTGGCCCCACAACATAACTTTGCGGTTGTTATTGGGTTTCAACCCGAATTTGATGGGTTTCCTTGAGATTTTAGGGCTTTTGGCTAGGATTTGGGGGGTGCTATAAAAGAGGGAAGAAGCCATCATTGGAGGGCATCCTCCTTCATCCTCTTGGGGGATCTAATAAGTTTTAGATTAGGGTTTTTTCTTAGATTTAGGTCTTGTTCTTGGAGATTTCTTTGGAGATAGGTCATGCGCTAGGCCCCTTCCTCATTGTACTCATGATAAGTATTCTTGTTTCTCTAATTATTTGTTATTTCTTTGTGATTTTTGTTGTTTATCTTTCTTTGATGCATGCAATGATGTTTTCTAGTGTTTTCAGGTCTATTGATATGATAGAGTAGTCTATTGCTAGGGTTAGGTTGAATCCTATTACTAGGAAATCATTTTTGATGGGGATGGTGATCCAAGATATTGGCACCAAACCCATCTTGATATGGAGGTTATTTGATTGTTGGGACCTTAGCTTAGGGAATGTATTTGACCACAATCGGATCTAGGAATTGACAACCCTAGAACTATTGAATTGACAACTCTTGGTGGTTGATGAACTCACACTAGGATAAACCCAATAGCTAGAACTACCCTGTAGCAAGATGATCCACGATGGCGACATCGATAGCAATCCAAGATATCGGCACCACTACAACGTAGCTAGCAAGTGAGGGAACCGTAGAATTATGTTGTGGTTTGCTATCATCGGGGGTGATAAGAATTTGATAGACACGGTGATCCACGATAGTGGCACAAGTCTTGAGAACTCCTTTCACGTCCAAATAGAGTTGTAACGTCGTCAATCTAGGTGCGGGGACCCACGATAGTGGCACCAAACTTAGTCGTTCGTTACGCCCCTATATTGCTTACTAGGTGATCCACAATAGTGGCATCAAAGTAAAGAGCCTGCATAACATATTATCGACTCGTCGGACGATTCAAGGGCTAGATACGTAAGAGCTTCATTTCGTGCCCGAAGCAGTAGTGGTGACATCGACACCCTAGTAGTTGTCTCTCATTTGTCTTCTCCTTGTTTTATTTCTTTCTTTATGTTGAGTCAGTTTGTGATATCGAGTGACACGACCTTTGCATCCATCACCATTACGACTGTCACGCTCCTCACCCCAGAATACCCGGCATTTTAAATTTTTTTACCAAGTATCCTGAAGAACGAGTGTGATGGGAAAGGAAAAGAGAGAGAAAGAAGAAACTGAATATGCAGGTCACTGCGCACATGCTGGGATAGTACAAGTGAAGCTCCATTAAAATATCAAACAGTCACACAAAACAACAACTACACTTTATATATAACATGTTTCATTTTTATACATAGTCCAAGTGCATCAATACATATATACAGCCACTCTCTACCTCCAAAGACAACCATGACACACTGCAAGCTACATCACACTCCAAATGCTACCCCTGAGACCCGACTCCAAGTCACCACCAACCATACTGCCCCTGATACCTGAAAAATAGGGAGGAGCACGTCAATGCGTGCCCCAGTAAGAACCAACTTGGATTTGGAACACCGTGTTAAGGTTATCAATACACAAGGCAAGGCAAGAGACATAAGACATGTAAACTAAGTAATATGGCATAAAGTAAATAGCCAAGGAAGAGGATCATACCTGCGGTCCAATGTCGAGCTACTGCAAGAAAAGGGTTAGCATGAATAATAAAGCAAGTGCTCATACCAACATAATTTAAAAGGGAAGGTATTAATGCCACAAGTGCAATTCAATATACGTCATCACAAGCATAGCAGATAAGGACAAAGGAAGTACAGTAAGCAGAAGAAGTAACATGCAAGACTTTTATTTTATTATTGAATTAATTTGAACTTGGGTAAACTGTGTGATACCAGGACCTAGACATCACCCCAATTTGGGGTGAATATAGCACACGGCGCAGTGGACACGGGAACTGTACGACACCGGGCCTCTCAGCTCCCTCGTCCCTGGCAAGAGCGAGGCTCTCCCACAATAACACAACCTCCGTATGTCCCTTCCACTCCTGGTAAAGACGAGTGGATATAAATATCACATATCACATAATCATTTCCCCCAACTTCTCAGTCCAGGCCTTATATCCACAATTTACTCAAATCCCACCTAAACCCGGGTTTTGCTAATTCACCCTCATTAGAGAGGACTAAGACATTCTAAATCATCAATTAAACATCATAAGTCATCTTGTAAGAGTCATGATGGCATGGTTTCACAGTGTCAATGTTTCTCATTCATATCGATATGGGTCATGAACCTAATTGTCATGCCCTCCATCTCAACCACGTCACATATCAACATGGGTCATGCACCAAAGTGACATGCCCTCCATCACAACTCATTGATACATCACTTATGAAATCATGCCATACATGTCTCGCCACATCACAATTTATAACATGGTTCTTGATACAAGAGCATATAGGCTCAATTCTCATTTTTCTTTAACTTCACATTCATTGGGGCATTTCAACAAACACGTGGCAGGCGTCGTAGAAACGAACATTGTCACATTATCAAATGTAATAACAACAACATAACTAAACATTCCTTCAATAGCACAACATCCATGTATAATGGAATGGAAAATTAACATCACCACACGATTCAATATTCAACCAACACTCCAGCCTGCTGGAATTGTCAGTACAGCCGTAAAGATCAACACATTTCATTCATTTCTCTTGGGAATTTGACAAAACAATCGAAATGAAAGTTGAAGATATGGCAGTTTTAGATTCACTGATAAAATTTTATATAAAACTCTTAAGTATATGATTTATAGTGAATTATTTCGTAAAGTGTGTCAAACCTATTTTTCAGACAGATTTCCGGGTCTGTATTGAAAGCCAATTTGAGCATGTTGCAGCCAAAAATTCGACATATAAGTATTGTAATGAAATTTTAGAAAAACTTGTTATTATTCCAACAAGACCAAGAACATAAAATTCCATTATGAGTGTAGGTGGTTAGGTCAATTTTGCTAAACTGTGTCAACACTGGAAATCATACAGACATGGTACAAAGATGTAATTTTTGCTCCTAATATCTGAATTGAACATATATCAAAATTTATATGATTTTGGGGTAGAACTTCAAGATCTACAAGAATATATTTTTTTCGAAACCCTAATTCGAGGTACAGTAACTAGGATTACAGAAACAACACACGACAATATTTCAGGATTTCAAAGGGGTTGTTTTTACTAAGAATTTCACGGGATAATTTGTGGAATTGAAACATGGCTCATGAATTTTCACCATCCCTAATACATATTAATTAAAACATGCTATAAAACATAATAGCACAAATCCATTTAATGGAATTCCAAATCCAAGAGGATTCCTACCTCAAATCTTGATTTTCTTCTCTTTTCCTTCTCTTCTTCTTCGTCTTCTTCTCTTCTTTTGTTTTTTGTTGAAGAATTTCGGCCATGGCAACATGGAGGGGGAAAGGGGAGAGGGGAGAGAGAAGGTGGGGAGAAAATGAGAGAGAGAGAGAGAGAGAGGTTTCTAGTTCTCTCTCTTCTTTTCTCCTCTTTTCTTATTCCTTTCTTCTCTTCCAAGAAAAGAATATTCCAATGGAATATTCCATGTGGAAATGACCAGAATACCCCTCCATCATCTAGGTATTTACAAGTTTGCCATTACTTTATGCACACACAACTTTAATATGTACGCACAGCAGCTTTAGTCCAAATGACCGTTTTTCCCCTAACCTTTCTAAAAATTTACGGGGGTTGCCATTGACCCCTAACCCCTTTTCACACTAGCATGGCTCCCCCTTACACACATCCATGCACATCCATGCATGCGTACATGCACTACGCACACACGTCCAAAACATTCATGTTGTTTTTCACCCACGACGTCATTCGTACTTCTCCCGCATTCACATCTCGCATTCTCTTCCCCTAACTGTGTATTACGGCCCAATCCCCCTTGCACTACGTCACATACATCGATATCTATGATTATTTCATGCCTACCCATGTATCGTAAGTAGAAATACCGCGTGTGCTCAGTAGAATACACGTATAGTGCAAAATAGGGCATGACACCCTACCCACCTTAAAATAAAGTCCGTTCTCGGACTTTCTAGGGTGTGAACCCTACCCAAGGTCATCTAGGTATGATGGTCTTTCTACCCCGGCAGTTCAAACAAGAATACATATCTACACCACACTTATATATACTATATACGTTATTGTCATTCATACACATCCGCGTCACATTCATAACACGGATACGTCTTATTATTCGTCTTGTAGCACACCCACATAACTATGTGTGTCACTATTTATACATACACATATGTCTTTCACATAAGTATCTAGGCACACATATTCACACATTAACATATACATCGCATACCACAAATAAACCTCTATACGTATTATTATACGTATTTAGTTCACTACTCATATCTATGTGCATACAACATCACATCATATCCATATCACGATACATAAAGCATTCATACATGTCAAGCTCTCCTATATATCTCAATACCTTCAAGTATAACGACTTATGTTCTACTTAATTATATATATATATATATATATATATATATATATATATATATATATATATATATATATACATACATATCTATTCTATAAAATAGGGATGTTATCAAGAGAAATTGGATAAGAGTTTTTGGATAAGATTTATTGGTTATGTGTATTGTTGTACGTGGATATGTGTATTGTTGTATAAGAGATTTTGGTTAAGAGATAATGGATAAGAGGTTTTGGTTATGTGTAATTGGGCGTGTTGTTTGTAGAGATTGGGTTATGTGTAATTGGGTTTGAGAAATTGAGATATGAGAAATTGTGATAAGATAAGAAATCAAATCATTATATTTAAAATTTTGAACTCAAAATTTCCAACTTCCCTTTACATCTGCTCAAATTGGGAGGGAAAGAATGTAGATCACATCACGTTTGAGAGGGAACCAATTTTGATCACATCACGGTTGAAGAACATATTTGCTTTGCGCGCCAAAAGGAAGCAGTGCATGGGAGATCACCCTCAACGCCATCATCTTCTAACTCAGCTCAAGCACCCTCTTCTATCTCAGCTCAACAACCCTCCTCCAGCTCAATAACGAAGAACATCTACCTCAGCTCATCTTCTATCGCCATCATCTTCTACCTCAGCTCAAGCACCCTCTTCTAGCTCAGCTCAACAACGCAGCGCAAGTACATCAAGAACTCATCTTTTCTTTTAATCTTTTCTTTTAATTTATTTCACCCTCAAATTTTTTAATTTATCCTCACATTTCAGCTGTTTGAGCTTCATCACAGCCTAAGCAACTCAACCCTTTGTGAGCTTTGTGAGGTTGAGAGCTTCATCACGTCCTCTGCACCTCAACCATTGATCAGTTTGAGAGAATTGGTGAGCTTTTATTCCAAGATTATAGAGCTGTTTGAGTTTGAGTATGATATTCATCACTCAATTTTATCACTCAACTTTATATTCTTAAAGATTGAGCTTGCTGAAAAAATGAGATTACTGAAAGATTGAGTTTGCAATTAAGTTTGCAATTGCTGAAAGAATATTAACAGGACAAAGATGATTTTCAGCCAATGTTAATTGCTATTTCAAAGTTGACTGATAGTATTAGGCAACCAATATTCTATTCATATGTATTGCAATATTAAACTGATATTCTAATTATTCTAAATGTTAATTACTATCAGTCAACTTTGTCCAATATTAAACTTACCTAATTCATATGATTTTCAGTCAATATTCTATTCTATTCATATGTATTGCAAACCAACATTAAACTCAAAAATCATCTTACCTAATACTATCAGTCAATGTCAATTAACAGGACAATTAACAAGACAAAGATTGACATTAACAGGACAATTATGATATAGAGGACAGAAAATTTATAGGTATTTGCAACCAATATTTGCTAATTAACAGGACAATGAAAATTTTTAGGTGTAAACAATTTATTCAATTAACAGGACAATGCTAATTTTCAGTGAATTCGCAAAATGTGTTTTTTGAATTCGCAAAATGTGTTTTTAGACTATTTAAATTTTTTGTCAATATTGATAAGGTATTTGCAAATTTTTAATTAATTCAACATCAATTCACTGATTTTTAGTCAATTTTTAAAAATTTGATTATGAGAATTCACTGGTAGCTATCACTGATAACTCACTTCACTGATAGCTCTTCATATGCAATATCACTAATAGCTATCATTGATAACTCACTTCACTGATAGCTCTTCATATGTATCACGCCCACTTCCCAAACGACGGAGGCGAAGCGTGACTAAGGCCCGCTTAGGCCGGAGCTGAGAAGCTCGGACCCAATAAGCGTCTGTGTGGTACTCCAAGACGAAGGAACAGGTCCCTACAGGTTAGTACGGAAACAATAAAAGTACTAAAAATGAAAGCATTCATTTTATTCCAAATATCAATCCAAATGTACTGAGAGTCTAACAAAGCCTGACTCTGCTACAGCAAAAGAAAATTAAACTACTGGTGCAAGCACCCAACCTAGACAGAAAATAAACGGTGCTACGCACCCAACTAAACTGCAGAGAGGCCCCTGGATCAGCAACGTGAAGACCACTAGCTCTGGTCCTCCTCGGGCACGTACTCTGGATCGATGTCCTCTGACTCTACGTACTCTGGCAGGTCCGCCTGGTCAACGTACTCCGGCTCGGTACCTGACGTACAGCACCCAAGAGAAAAGGAACTGTACGTCAGGTAAAGTATACACAGAAAATGTCAGACTCTACTACAAGTGTATTTTAATTTAAGACAACGTTTTACTGGTTGATTAGCATGCTGGGGTTATAGCAGAGTAACAAAAGTAAACGCAGCAGGAAAGGTAAAACGCATCAAGCGGTAGTCGTAGCGTGTGCTACCGACTAGGGACTAACCTAAGAGGGACAAGACAGGACAGGACAAGACGGGACAAAGCAGGACGGGACTAGACACGTGTGACACGAAGGGATCACGCCTTACGGTTCGAGGGGGATCAGACCCTCTCCACGTGCGCACGCTCAACCCTACCCCAACCCAGGAACTCAGGACAAGAAGGTACAGGGATCACTCTCGCTAGGGAAGCATCCAAAACGCCCGTAGGATTTTTGTATAATAGGGATCACTCTCGCGTGGAGAGCATCCGAAACGCCCGGAGGCTTTTTATGTAACATGGATCACTCTCGCGTGGAGAGCATCCGAAACGCCCGGAGGCTTTTGTGTAACAGGACACGACACACAAGGAATTATTATTCTAGGGGGTCCACACGCACGCACACACAGGAAAAACCCTAAGGTGTCAAATGATGTTGTTGTTGCGCTTAGACTTCGTCGTCAAGTCTAAGCCGTCAGGGGCGTCCCGGACGCTATCATTTCACGTCCGGTTCTCTTTGTTCACAGTTTAATAGTTCTAACAGTCTAAGGCCTAGGCACGGATGAAAGAGCAAGTGAGTACACTTGCCTGCGGTGGCGAGCGTGTCATCCGTCCGAAGCGTCTCGTTCAGGCGTCGCATCCGCGGTAGTCCGTCTGAAATAGGGTCACGGCGACGGTGTCAGGTCGCGTTTTTTTTCAATAAGTCCTATTAGGGTATGTTTCTAGATTGGCGGGACTACCCTATTTGTCAAAGTCACATTTTTGGTGTTTCGTTCAACCTATATCGACTTCTACCCTATGTACACAGAAAATTTGTCCGATTGTCGATCTTCCTACGGTGGGCAATCATTTTACAGAAGCTGAAAGTAAATTTAGTTTGAGCTGTCCAAATTTTAGTTTTGGGTTTGATTTTGCTATGGTGTGGGTTTGCTACGAGTTCGGGGGGACCAACCTCTCCGGTGTTTGACGCAGAATAAGAATAGAAAACGCTCCCTCATCTCCTCCTCGCGCTCCCAAGTGGACTCTCCAGGTGATCCGTGACGCCACATCACTCTCACTAGGTCGACAACCTTATTCCTCAATTTCTTCTGTCGACGGTCCAAAATCTGCACAGGCTGCTGGTCATATGTCAGGTCCGAGCGGACCGTAATCTCAGAGAAATCAACCGTGTGCGACGGATCACTGACGTACCGACGTAGCTGAGATACGTGGAATACGTCGTGAACTCCCTCCAAAGATGGTGGCAAAGCAAGGCGGTAGGCCACTGCTCCCACACGCTCCAGCACGTCAAATGGTCCAATATACCTCGGACTCAGCTTTCCTTTCTTCCTGAAACAAATGACTCCGCGGTTCGGAGAAATCTTCAGGAAGGCGTGATCTCCAGGCTGAAACTCTGAAGGTCTTCTCTTGGCATCTGCCCAATGCTTGAAACGATCTTGTGCAACTCTGAGCTTCTCCCTGATGTCTCTCACGACATCCACAGCTTCCACTATCATCTCTGGACCCAACAGCTCCCGATCTCCGATGTCATCCCAGCTCAGTGGCGATCGACATTTCCTCCCATATAAGGCGGCAAACGACGACATGCCAATGCTCGCTTGGTAGCTGTTGTTATACGAAAACTCCACTAAGTGAAGATGGTCCTCCCAAGATCCCTTCAAATCGAGCATACAAGCTCGCAGCATATCCTCCAGAATCTGAATAGTCCTCTCGGACTGGCCATCGGTCTGCGGGTGGTACGCCGTGCTGAAACTCAGACTCGTACCCAAATTCTCCTGCAGACTTCTCCAGAACCGAGATATGAACCTCGAGTCTCTGTCAGACACGATGTTCATGGGGACTCCGTGTAAGCGTACGATCTCCTGCATTTACACGGTCTACGTCACAACTATCTCAAAGAGGAAAAATTTAAAGAGAAGTAAACAAAATTTTACCTCCAGATATTTCCTCGCCAAGACTTCCGTAGACTGGCCCACTCGGAACGGGATGAAATGCGCAGACTTAGTTAACCGATCAACGATCACCCAGACTGCGTCGTTCTGCTTCGGGGTCTGAGGCAAACCAGTCACGAAATCTATCGTGATATGTTGCCACTTCCACTCCGGGATAGGAAGTGGTTGTAGCAATCCAGCCGTACGATGGTGCTCAGCCTTCACCTGTTGGCATATCAAACACTTGGCAACACTCTGTGCCACACTCCTCTTCATGCCAATCCACCAGTAATTTAGACGGAGGTACTTATACATCTTGGTCCCTCCAGGATGTATAGAATATGGCGAGCTATGAGCCTCGCTCAAAAGCTCTTCACGAACATCACCTGTAGGTACGCAGAGTCTACTACCGTACAACAGCGAACCATCCTCATGAATCACGAACTCCGTCCATAGTCCAGCTTCAACCTGCCTCCTGATCCTCTGCAGCTTCGGATCTCCCGCCTGTGCTACCTTGATCTGATCCACGATCGTGGACTGAATCTGCAAATTCATGAATGAAAGAACCACACCAGGTAGGACGACCTCTAAATCCATCTCTCTCAGCTCCTGATGTATCCTCCAGTCGGCAGTATGCACCATCGCAGTAGGAAGTCTACTCAAGGCATCAGGCACTACGTTCACCTTCCCCGTGTGATACTGCAAGTCTATCTCATAGTCAGCCATGAGCTCTAACCATCGTCTCTGACGCATGTTGAGCTCCTTCTGCGTAAAGATGTACTTCAAGCTTTTGTGATCGGTGAAAATCTTCACGCTCTCACTCAGCAAGAAATGCCTCCAGATCTTCAGTGCAAATATCACCGCTGCCAACTCCAGATCATGCGTCGGATAATTCTTCTCATGAGTCCTCAACTGACGAGAAGCGTACGTGACCACGTGGCCATGCTGATGCAAGACGCATCCTAGGCCCATCCCTGATGCATCACAATATACTTCGAAGCCTCCGCTCCGATCCAATACAGCCAAAACCGGTGTTGTGATCAATCTCGCCTTCAAGATACTGAAGGCCTTCTCACAAGCTTCTGACGAATGGAACTCCACATCCTTCCTCGTCAGCTTCGTCATCGGCTCTGCAATCTTCGAAAAATCCTTGATGAACCACCGATAATAGCATGCTAAGCCAAAAAAAGCTCCTGATATCTGACGCTGACTGCGGAGTCGACCAATCTCTGACTGCTCTGACCTTCTCTGGATCTACAGATATGCCATTACCGGACACCATGTGTCCCAGAAACACGACTCTGTCCAGCCAGAACTCGCACTTACTGTACTTGGCATATAGCTTATGTCGCCTCAGCGTCTCCAGCACTGTCCTCAGATGACAGCTATGCTCTTCCTCAGACTTCGAGTAAATAAGAATGTCATCTATAAAGATAAATACAAACTTATCCAGGAAGTCGTAGAAAATCAAGTTCATCAAATTCATGAACACAGCTGGAGTGTTGGTCACGCCGAAAGGCATAACCACGAACTCATAATGTCTGTACTTCGTCTGGAAGGCTGTCTTCGGAATATCGTCCTTCTTCACCTTCAGCTGATGGTATCCGCTCCTCAAGTCTAACTTCGAGAAAACTCTCGAACCTCCCAGCTGATCAAAGATATCATCGATACGCGGCAGCGGATACTTATTCTTCACTGTGACAGCATTCAGCCCTCGGTAGTCCACGCACATCCTGCGGGACCCATCCTTCTTCTTCACAAGCAAGACTGGTGCACCCCACGGTGACACACTATGGTGGATGAAACCCTTCTGCAGCAACTCATCTAATTGCTTCCGCAACTCATCAAGCTCAGCAGGAGCCATCCGATACGGTGCCTTCGATATCGGTTGCGCTCTCGGTATAAGATCAATTCCAAATTCTAGATCTCTGTCGGGTGGCAAGCCTGAGATATCATCCGGAAAGACGTCGTCGAAGTCTCTGACAACTGCTGGTCAGTCGATCTCCATCTGCAAAGCTACGACAATCGGCCCCTCCGACTTGGCCCGAAATCTGATGGGCCCAAGCGACTCATCTCTACTACGGAACTCGAACTCCGGATGACCTGGAATCCTGAATACCACCCTCTTGTTGTGGCATTCGATCGACGCATGGAAGTCTCCCAGCCAATCGATGCCAAGAACGACATCGAAATGCGGTAGATCATGGACAATGAAGTCTGCAAATAATTCGTGTCCACTGACCACCAAGGGGATCGATCGACAACCCAAATTCACAGTCACCACTCCGTTCCCTGTGGTGATGTCCCAACACTTAGGAAGTGTGTGTGTGGGAATGGATTGCCTTGTTACAAATCTCCGGGATAAGATGCACATGGATGCACCGGAGTCGAACAAGGCCAAGGCTGGGTGAGAGAACACTAGAATGGTGCCTAAGATATGAAAGAACTAGGGTCAAACCAAGCTACTCTAACAAACAAGGCAAACAAACAAAGCTAGCAATAAGATCTACACTATGAAATGAAAGGCTAAATTCGAAGTATACCTGCAATAACTCCATCCAGGTCCTCAGTCTCAACAGCTGTCATGGTGTAAGCCGGCCTCTGGGGTTGCACTGCCCGCTGAAACATCTCCCTCTGTGGCGCCAAGGGTGGTCCACGAACAGCAGCTCCTCTCTGAACTGGGGCAGGTGCTCTACTCTGTAGTGGGGCTGGTGCTCCGACTATGGCATGACGTGCTCTCGGACAGTCCTTAACTGCGAGAGAAGCATCTCCGCAAACCAAGCACAATCCCAGCTTCTTCCTGCAATCATTCTGAACGTGCCCTGGCTTCCCGCAGTAATGACATGGTCCCTTGCTCTGACTCTGCGCAGGTGCTCCAGGCCTCTTGAAAGGCACTGTCTGAACTAGTCTCATCGACGGCCTAGCAGGTGGACGGTACTGCTCCATAGGATGCTTCCCTCGATCAGCTAGAGGGTCAGGTAGACGCGATATGGTCTCATGGTTCCTCGCGGCATTCAGCACCGCTCCCATGGTCGAGAAATCTGCCGAAGACATGGAAGCCTGAATCTTCGGACGCAGTCCCTGACGAAACCGATCAGCTCGGTTCTCCTCTTTCTTCACCATATGTGGGGCAAATCGACTCAGCATCTCGAACTCTGCCTCATACTTGTCGACGGTCATATCCCCTGCTTCAGATCTACAAATCTGCTCAACAGCTCCCTCCTAGCAGCCTTGGTGAAGTACTTCTCCTTGAACATCGACCTGAAGGTCCTCTACTCCACTGGCTTTTGCAGGCGCCTCTCCTCAATGCGCCACCAGTTCCTAGCAATCTCGGTCAACTGCATCTTTGCTATCTCAACTTGAGTATCATCAGGAATCTTCGCAGCAATCAGCTTCTCCTCAGTACTCAGAATCCACTCATCAGCACCCAACGGTCCTTCCTTCCCAGAAAATGTCTTTGGCTGAAGCTCATTGAACTGCTTCACTCCTGGATCAGCTCGAGGGGCAGGCGGAGGCGGTGGTGGTGAAACTGAGGGGCCTGGGCAGCACGGTGGGACTGCTAAACCAACTGATGTTGTACGTCCAGCATCTCTCTCATCACGCCCAGAAACTGGCGGAACTCTCCGCCCTGGTCTTACGGAACTCCATCGCCTGAGCTCCTGGATCAGGTGACACGTCGTCCTGCCATCCTATTGACAAGAAAGACACAGGTTAGACTCGTACAAATTACTGGATTACAATAAAATGAATGTCAATACTCCTATTGTCCCGAACTTGCCAAAATGATGGGACCTGCATGGGCCACCACTAAAACCTGTCACGCCCTGCTTCCCAAATGACGGAGGCGAAGCATGACTAAGGCCCGCTTAGGCCGGAGCTGAGAAGCTCGGACCCAATAAGCGTCTGTGTGGTACTCCAAGACGAAGGAACATGTCCCTGCAGGTTAGTACGGAAACAATAAAAGTACTGAAAAAGAAAGCATTCACTTTATTCCAAATATCAATCCAAAAGTACTGAGAGTCTAACAAAGCCTGACTCTGCTACAACAACAGAAAAGTAAACTACTGGTGCAAGCACCCAACCTAGACAGAAAATAAACGGTGCTACGCACCCAACTAAATTACAGAGAGGCCCCTGGATCAGCAACGTGAAGACCTCTAGCTCTGGTCCTCCTCGGGCACGTACTCTGGATCGACGTCCTCCGACTCTATGTACTCTGGCAGGTCTGCCTCGTCAACATACTCCGGCTCGGTACCTGACGTACAGCACCTAAGAGAAAAGGAACTGTACGTCAGGTAAAGTCTACACAGAAAATGTCAGACTCTACTGCAAGTGTATTTTAATTTAAGACAACGTTTTACTGGTTGATTAGCATGCTGGGGTTATAGCAGAGTAACAAAAGTAAACGCGGCAGGAAAGGTAAAACGCGTCAAGCGGTAGTCGTAGCGTGTGCTACCGACTATGGGACTAACCTAAGAGGGACGAGACAAGACATGACAAGACGGGACAAAGCAGGACAGGACAAGACACGTGTGACACGAAGGGTTCACGCCTTACGGTTCGAGGGTTATCAGACCCTCTCCCCGTGCACACGCTCAACCCTACCCCAACCCAGGAACTCAGGACAAGAAGGTACAGGGATCACTCACACTAGGGAAGCATCCGAAACGCCCGTAAGCTTTTTGTATAACAGGGATCACTCTCGCGTGGAGAACATCCGAAATGCCTGGAGGCTTTTTGTGTAACAGGGATCACTCTCGCATGGAGAGCATCCGAAATGCCCAAAGGATTTTGTGTAACAGGACATGACACACAAGGAATTGTTATTCTAGAGGGTCCATACGCACACACACACAGGAAAACCCCTAAAGTGTCAAATGATGTTGTTGTTACGCTTAGACTTCGTCGTCAAGTCTAAGCCGTCAGGGGCGTCCTGGACGCTATCATTTCACGTCCGGTTCTCTTTGTCCATAGTTTAATAGTTCTAACAGTCTAAGGCCTAGGCACGGCCGAAAGAGCAAGTGAGTACACTTGCCTGCGGTGGCGAGTGTGTCAGCCGTCCGAAGCGTCTCGTCCAGGCATCGCGTCTGCGGTAGTCCGTCTGAAATAGGGTCACGGCGACAGTGTCAGATCACGTTTTTTTCAATAAGTCCTATTAGGGTCTGTTTCTAGATTGGCGGGACTACCCTATTCGTCAAAGTCACATTTTTGGTGTTTCGTTCAACATAGATCGATTTCTACCCTATGTGCATAGAAAATTTGTCCGATTGTCGATCTTCCTGCGGTGGGCAATCATTTTACAGAAGCTGAAAGTAAATTTAGTTTGAGTTGTCCAAATTTTAGTTTAGGGTTTGATTTTGCTACGGTGTGGGTTTGCTACGAGTTCAGGGGGACCAACCTCGCCAGTGTTTGACGCAGAATGGACGTAGAGTCTGAACGGTGGGATCTCCTCGTCGTCTACGGTGTCTCGGCTACGGGTAGCATAGCCAGACACGTCTTGGCAGTGAACCGGAAGTACGTGCAGTGAGCAAGATCAGTTCGTCGGCAAGACAGCGTGCACGACCAACACAACTACAAAATGGCGTCGTTGGAGCGTCAGAAAGAAATCGTAATGGCGGTCTCGGCTTGCACGTGGCTGCGGAGCGAAGGTCGCTGCTCGAGGGTTCTTGGTGGTGGGACAGATCTGTAGGGGGTCCTCCGGCGGTCGAGGCGGCTGTACAGGCGTCGGGTGGCGTCGAAAAACGTACAGCAGCACGGTGGGCTGCTGTTGTGCGGCAGCTGCGAAGACACAGCCACTGGATGTGCTTTGCGACGGAGAGGAAGCCGTTGAAGGGCGGTTTCAGGCAGACGAGGTTGCCGCGAGGGCCGTGCGGGCGAGGTCGCTGGCCGGAGATGCGACCACCAGAGATGGGGGCGGCACCGGAAGTTGCAGCAGCAGCGACTGCTGCTGCGCTGCTCTTCGCGCAAAGAAGCCGTCGGCAGGGACGTTGTAGGTATCGAGGCGACGGGGTGGCTGCCGCGGTGAGGGAGGCGCGCATGGGCGAAGATGCTGGCCGGCGTCGGGGTTTAGAGCGAGGGTGAGAGTGAGGAAGAAAAACTCGGGGGGGGGGGGGGGGGGTTGCTTTGAGTTGCGGCGGCTGACAAAACACAGCCTAGGTTTTGTATTCACGTGAATTTTTAGAGTTGGGTAGGGTTTTTAAAATAATAAATTGCTATTTGGCTAAAGAATATTGGGTACTTGGGGAAAGAGATAGAGATAGGATGGGTGTACTTAGGGAAAAGAGAAAGTGCAGATAGAGACTGAAATCATATCCCTTGATACGTATGAAGATACTTAGGGATATTATTAGATCTGATTACAATTTCGAAATTGAAAAGATTAGGGCTAAAATCAACGGTCGGGATTGATTCAGAAGATAATTCTCACTACGGATGTCGGAAAATTAATCCGAAAATACCGGGACGATCGTGGAGACGAGACGCACGGGGCTACGGAGTCTGATCGTGCGTTACGCCTACCAAGAATTTACGTAAAATTGGGAACTGCGTTTTGAGATAAAAGATCACTACTAAAAAAATGGCTTTTGCCAACGTTTTTTTCAACATTTCCCGGCGTTTTTGAAGCGCTGGCAAATGTTTTTCCGGCGTTTTACCAAACGCTGCAAAAACGTTGGGAAAAGAGGGCGTTGCTAAATGTTTTTTCAGCGTTTTCTTGAAACGTTGGGAAATGCCCACTTTTGCCAGCGTTTCGTGAAACGTTGGAAAATGCCAAGACATTTCCCGGCGTTTTATTGAAACGTTGGGAAATGTCCAAGACATTGCCCAACGTTTGCTTGAAATGTTGGGAAATGTCATGACATTCCCTGACGTTTTCTTGAAACGTTGGGAAATGCCCAAGACATTTCCCAGCATTTTATTGAAACGTTGGGAAATGTCTAAGACATTCCCCGACATTTGCTTGAAACGTTGAGAAATACCAAGACATTTTCCGGCGTTTTCTTGAAATATTGGGAAATGCCAAGACATTCCCCGGCGTTTTCTTGAAGCGTTGGTAAAAGTCCAAGACATTCAACGATGTTTGCTTGAAACGTTGGGAAAATTTTAATTAAATACAATTGTATTTTAATAAAAGGTCACTACATAGAAATCAATGAGTTAAACGCTCATACATGCAACAGCTTAGTTTCTTTGTGTAATTCCATATGAATAGATGAAATAACAATAGAACAAAATAAATGTAATTTTCCATTCTCCTCACCAACAAGTAAGAGTAAAACATGATCATCAAACCTTACAAGTTTGAAAAAAGGAACCCAAAAAAATACTCGATAAGCTAAATATTGTTTTGTACAAATAAAGCCCTAAAAGTTTAAATGCTTCTAAAAACATCAACAATTACATGACAATTATGTTGAGTAGACCACATTTGCTGAACAATTCTACAGTTACAATGCAAAGCCGAAGTTTTCGAAAAGAAAGCAAAGATCGCAATATCTGTCTTCGCTCCAAGTATTTGGCTCAAAGTTCTTATGCACTTAATTGCAATCACATATGGCCTCGAAGTTACATATATTCTCCATCGTACTTAATGGTAGACTTGAATATCCCCATACTAACCATGCCTCAGGTTCTCATCGTACCTAATCTTCTCTTCCTACAATCCAAACATTGAATAAAGTTTTCGTTTAACGGGAAAATTTGCATCAAAAAAGATTGGAATTATTACCCTTCAATCATGCAAAACCGAGTTATCATCACTGAAATCAATTGAAACAGAAATGAAAATCGAAAAATAAAATACATCCTAAATATAAATTAAAAATAGAATAAATGCTGAAATTGGGTGGGCATCAGATCATATATAGAATAAATATGCTTGAATTGAAAAGATTCAATAGAAGAACATATATTGAACAAGCATCTAAATCGCCTAGAAATTAAGCTTGATCATAATTATAGGAAACGGAACTAGAATCAAGTATTCAACATGGTAGGTTAACATTGCAACATCTAATTATACAATCTTTGCATCGAAAGATTACATATACGATTATACAATCCTAGAATCATGGATGCCACGAAGTTAACGTATGCTTGGAAAATTCTCATGCAAAAATTCATAGGTCCTTCAAAGGTAATCTCTATCGAGCTACAATCTTTATAGAGATATTTTACTAATTTAGAGATGAAAGAAAATAAATCAGTTAAAGAATTTTTGATAGAGGTACCATCATTATGAATCAAATTAGGAGGTATGTGGACAATTTAGAAGATAAAAAGAACGTTGATAAGACAATAAAATTTTACAGATTGCATGCCTAAAAGCAAGCACTCAATCTGGCTATCTCTAAGGTCAAACGGATGCAGAATTCCTTTTTATACGATCAACTCTTTTAATCTCATCTAATTTCTACGATGTGATGCTTTCACAGCTATTGGTTGGGTGTAGTAATCTCATCCTTGCCCATTCCCTAAACACCAAGTGTCATGTGAGTGACTAAGTCTTTCAAATTTACTTAACATTCAATCTCAGAAACTAAATACGCCATATATGTGCTCAAGTAGAAACTTACAGACAATGTTTGAGAAAGGAAAATTTTTTATTAAACATCATATACTTTATTTCAGCTGCTAAATCCCTAAAACCTTGACAGAGGATATGATATGAAATTTTTTTAGCTAAAGGCATTGTTAAGAAACCAACAAGAATTTATTTAGTTGGTACATGTTATACAACTACTTCCTCTTCGCGGTTCATAATGAAGTGATATTTGATTGCTCTATGTTGGGTTTGCTGGTGGAACATTTGATTCCTTGAGTAATCTATTGATCTAGTGTTGTTATAGTACAAAGTAATCGTACGATCGATTTTCGATACTACTTTGAGATTTATCAAAAACCTTCAGATCCCAAGAACATGCTATGTTACTACTACACTAGCCACATATTCTATTTCCACAGTCAACAAGGTTACCTTTATTTTTTTCTTGATGGACCACCATGTATGAGATGGCCTTGCCACCTGGCAATTACACATAGGCGAAAGTTGACTTGCGTTGATCAAGCTTTCATGCCTAATTAGCATCAATGTACCCTCAAAGTTAAAAGTCCACCTCTTCGTAGCAACATGCTACATCAGTAGTTCCTTTAAGGATCGAAACACTCTCGATATCCATCCCAATGTTTATATTTAAGGTCCTTTTAAAATCTGCTCAGCAGTCCAGTCACATAAACCAATTAAGTTTGGGTGTAAGTCATGATATACATTAAACTACGGTTAACAAAGTCTCATAGGCCTTAGTCACTGACTGAAGAGAATTGTAGTATTTGGATAAATGTTGAAAAATACGTTTAACAAAGTCATTATATAAATTCGTATTAAATCAAAAACTACGAGCACCAGTGTAATAAAGTCATCGGAAGTGAACAAAGCAACAATGAGCAGTTTAATGAAGAATTGGGATAAGCACAGATTGAGATAGAGAAGGCAAGTTAAGGTATGGAGGAGGAGATTCTGGCAAAAATAGAATGCAGATGTAGCCACGATGAAAAAAGCAACAATGAGCAGTTTAATGAAGAAAAAATTGATATAGCAAAGGTTTCTAATGTTTAGTAGCGCGCGTGCATGCAATCAAACCGAACACCAATTTTACCAGCAGAAGTCTTGTACAAGTTACTTCTTCAATCTTTATTGTCATAGTTCATCGTTATATGTACTACAGATGCATATAACCGTGCCCAATTTGATACCCTAAATTCTTTTCCATATTTGTCCTTTTTTTGGTGCATCGGAAATAAAGCTAACTGAAGTCTACTAGCATACTGAATTTCATTAGTTAATAAGTAAAGCTAACTGAAGTATTTACAGAAAATAATATCCCCCCATAACTTAAGACTATAACCCACTTATCATCACATAAACTTGATAACCCAGTAAAAAATGTGTATAGCCGCACGGCGTACCAGTTCTTTGACATCTCGCTTCTGCTGCCTCGTTGGCTGCTCCGGATACTGAAAACTTTCCAAAATACATTACAATATTCAGAATTGCTGCAAATGTGGAAATATATGTGAACATTCAAAAGCTGACATATCACCATTGAGGCAAATGAACAAACACCTGAGCTGCAATCATGTGAAGAAGAGACCTATTGCCCCTTCCGAGCACTCTTTCGTCAAAGGAGCCACAGACTTCTCATTAGCCTATCAAAAGAAGACGAAAAATTTAAACGCGAATGGAAATGTAAATTTAGATAATCAACTGTCCCCGCTCACTCATCGAAATCTATCCGCAATATGGCATTAAAAAAGACAATCAAAAGCTTTAAGATATAGAGAAAAAATAGACATGCCGACGACATAAGCGAGTGTCTTGACGTAGGAATTGATGATCTCGTCACGAGTGAGCTGAGGCTCAGGTGGCTCCATGACGACGAGCAAGTACTCGAAGTCGCATCCATCGAGGAAGATCGTCTCCTTCGGCGGCCGATTGCTCCAATAACGATCGGAGGCGATAACGATCGGGCGAGACGATAACGATAACGATGGATCATTGAGGGAAGAGGTTTTCGGGCGAGACGATAACGATCGGAGGCCCGACCGCTGACAGAGGCAGACACGAACCGGCGAAGGAAGCCTTCTCCAGCGGAGACGATGGGGAGGCGGCGGAGGATGGAGGAGGGTCGAGAGGCGGCGAGGAAAGGAGAGAGCGTGGAGACTAGGGTTCGAGCAGATATGGTCGAAGAGATAAGGAATGAGCGCTGATGAATGGTTGGATTTGAATAAAATGGACGGGTGATATTGTGTATATGACTAGCACGCAGATCGATCCTTCAAGGATGCTTTTTATTTACGAAAATGCCACGCAGATCGGCCATGTGGATGTTCACCAAGTTGTGCGAATCTTGACGGGGAGATATCATTTATTTACATTTATTCACAAGTTTGCCATTATAAATTTACAGCATTTCCCAATGTTTTAAAAAAACACCGGGAAAAGCCCAGCATTTGCCAGTGTTTTTCGGAAAGCGCTAGCAAAAGTCTAACATTTTAAAACGTTTTAAAAAAGAGTCAGGAAAAGTCCAGCATTTGCCGGCGTTTTTTGGAAAGCGCTGGCAAAAGTCCAGCATTTCCCAACGTTTTAAAAAAGCGTCGGGAAAAGTCCAGCATTTGTCTGCGTTTTTCGGAAAGCGCCGGGAAAAAACCAACATTTACCAACGTTCTTATAAACGCTGGTAAAAGTCTAGCATTTGCCGACGTTCTTATAAACGCCGGCAAATGTCGAAATACCAATAGACATTTGCCAACATTTCTTTAAAACGTTGGCATAAAAATGTTGGCAAAAGCCATTTTTTTAGTAGTGAGACTAAAACGCCCTTACCATTCCTAGTCGTTTTGCGAGAAATCGAGCCGTGAAATGACGTTCACAAAAATTACTATAAATTTCTACACTCTCATGCGGTCACAACGGCATATCACATCGCATATACCGGAATCCAGAAAGAGCCAAATAAAATACGTGCACGATAAAGCACGTGCA
>JAULAV010004503.1:0-25011 GCA_030789695.1 Scilla litardierei
GGATCCACCCAAGTCTCCCCGACTTGTTCCTGGTGATCCTACGTCCCAACCACCCAGATCCCCTCCGGATACTTAAGTTAGAAACCCTAACTCAAGATTGAAAAACCTTCACAAGATCAAATCATACAAAAGACATGTGACTCCCACAAACCGGGATCACACCCTCTCTCACAACCGAGAGACACAATTCAAATATTAATTGAAATGAAATATAAAACACTTACCACAAAATCCTATGCCTTGAGTATAACTTACCAAATTAGGGCAAGAGGGATTTTGAGGAAGAAGCAAGCACCAAACCCTAGCTCCACCAAGATGGACAGCAATAGATGGCTAGGGAGGAGTTGGTGACTTGGATTCAAAGCCCTTGGCTTGAATGGCTCACAATGGAGAGAATCTCTCTTGAGGATATTGGCTCAAAGAGTGAAGGGAGAGATTCTTGTGAGGAAGAGAGAGCTTGGAATTAGCTTGAGAAAACTCTTCTCTTAGGTCTGAAAATACTTGGATAATGGACCTCTTACCCCTCTTCAAACGAATCAGGATTCTATTTAAAGGGGCAAGAGAAATCGAGTTTGAAAGAATCCCAACGGCTCTATTCTGAAGCAGACTAGTCGGTCTAAGAAGGATCACTGACCGACTATTTCATCAACTAGTCGGTCGGTGATTCAACATGGACCGACTAACAGCTCGACAGCCAAAAGAGTGACTTTCAGGCAACATGAACTAGTCGGTCTAAGAAGACTTACCAACCGACTAGTTTGCCAACTAGTCGGTCGGTGAGTGTTCTTTGACCGACTAAGAGTGAAATGCACGTAGCTGAATACAAGTTACACTAGTCGGTCTAAGAACAAATACTGACCGACTAGTTTCACAACTAGTGGGTCGATGAATGTTCTTGGACCGACTAACTGTAAACAGTAACTCAGGCTGTACAGAGGCAAGCTCAACTAGTCGGTCTGAGAAGAATTCCTAACCGACTAGATCGTCATCTAGTCGGTCGGTGAACCTTCTTTGACCGACTAATTGATCGACATGGCTGAGCTGAAATGAGTTAGGACATCTAGTCGGTTCATGGAGAGTTGCCGACCGACTAGATCGCCATCTAGTCGGTTGGTGACTCTACTTGAACCAACTAAGATGCACTAGAAGCCGAGGGAAGAAGCGATAAGCTTCGGTAAAGTTTATAATGGCTTCTATGATAATCCTAGCTCTAAGATATGAGCGAAATGAAGATATAAATGTAAGTCCTACTCAAGGCTTAACATTCTAATCTATGAAGCTAGAAGACAATAAATAATACATGACGAACCGTCTTCGAAGCTTCAATCTTCATTCTCTTTGACTTCAATGTTGCTCCATGAGCTTCAACGAAGCTTCACGCTCACGCTCACACGTATTGAGAAGTCTTGAGACGTCGCTTTGGATATGTGTATTCTTTTGGCGACGATCTCCATAACTGCGCACAGTTAGTACACGATATTTATGTTTGCTCATCATCCAAAACCAAATCCGGGGAATCAATACTCAACACGGCCCGCCGTTGGTCAAATCCCCACCGGGAGGGGGGAGTCCGCCTCGTCAGCGCCACTCCCCGATCGTCTGCACGAGGAAGCTGTTTGTCGACAACTACGCTTCCTCACCGCCGAGCGCGAAAGGCTCCTGAGGGAGAATCCGGAGCGGAGGGAGATCTGGGAGGAGACGGCCGGAGGGCGATGGTACTGGGAGGACCATAGCCTGCAACCCGTTGAGTCCTCAACCCATGGAAGGAGTCCCCCCCAGGCGACCATTACGCTATTCCCCGGGGCGGGAAGACCATCGTCAGCCGAGGCGCGACCGGAGCCAGACCCCCGAATGGCGAAGGGGGCACGCACCCGAGCGCCCTACCTACCCGGAGGAGGCCACGCCGTTGGCACGATGGATAACGTCCGCCCCGAGGCCCGTAAGGTTCAAACCCCCCCCCCCCCCACCTGGCCACCTACAATGGAAGAGGCAACCCCCTCATGCATGTGCAACAATACCGAGGGGCAATGGAGGCGCAGGATGTGGACGATGCATTCCTGTGCCGGCATTTCTCGCAAAGTCTGAGGGACACATCGTTGGATTGGTACTTCGGCCTACCCGCGAGATCCATTGGGAGCTTTGGCGAACTGTCCCATAAGTTCTGCCAAGAGTTCCGGGCCGAGCGGACAAAGAAGAAGCCCATGGACTATCTCAGCACGATAGTCCAATGGGAAGGGGAGACGACAGGGAGATACATGCGCCGCTTTCAGGATGAGAGACGGGCGGTGGTGACCTACGGCGACGAGGTACTCATACTGGCCTTCAAAACAGGATTGCAGACTCGGAGCCTCCACAAATCACTGCTCCGAGATCCGCCGGTCGACTATGAGGCGCTGGTCGCTATGGCAGAGAGGCATGCGTTGGCCGAAGAGACTCTCGGCACGATGGCCCTATTTCCCCATGTGAAACCACTCCAAGGCGAGCCTAGATCACACCCTCGGCCAGGGCAAGAAGAGGGGCATCGGGGGCGCGACCAACTGGCCCAACCGAGGCGCGACCCGACGGGGCGCCGCCCACAAGATCGCCATGGCCCGGCCCAAGGGGCCACCCGAGCCATCCCGAGAAAGGAAGGCCCCCTGCGGGCGCACTACACGTAACTCAATGCCCCCCTGATAGAGGTGATGGCCGCGGCAACAAGAGCTGGACTGCTGCCAGAGCCACCCATGGAAATGAAATCGGACCCGGCTCGGAGAGATTTCCAAAAATATTGCCATACCACCTGGACCACGGCCATAACACAGACGACTGCTTCACCCTCAATAGGGAAATCGAGCGGCTGATCCAAGCGGGTCACCTCGGGGGCTTCGTCGGGGGCAGGAGACCAGACCGAGAAGAGGGGAACCACCGGAGGGCCCGGAGAGCAGACCCCCCGACGCACGGTGAGCGGGAAGAACCTCTCCCCCCGAAACCGGTCATGCGCATAATCACGATATGTGGCGGGCCATCCTCCGGGGAGTGTCATCATCAAGCAAAAAGGCGTATGCGAGGCAAGTGATGACGATGGGTTTCGGAGGGGATCCGAGGGGGAGAAGGCCAGCCTACCCTCCCATTACTTTCAGCGACGAGGATCTAGAGGGAGTCGAGCTGCTCCATGATGACGCCATCGTCATCAAGGCCCAGATAGGGACGGCCATCGTCAGCCGCCTCCTGATCGACACAGGGAGCTCTTGCAACATCCTGTTTATGTCCACAGTCGAGAAGATGGGGTTAAGGCCGACGGACCTGAGACCCTGCACCGGGCCCCTCGTCGGCTTCACCGGTCACTCGACCCCTATTGTGGGGGTGATCACCTTGCCAATAACTCTTGGAGAAGAACCACAGGTCGTCACCCGAATGCCTCCGTTGTTGTCAACATTGCATCGGCGTACAATGGGATCATAGGACGACCATACATGGCAGCCATCAGAGCGCTCCCCAGCCTACTCCACCAGATGGTCAAGTTCCAAACCCCTCAAGGGGTTGGGTCAGTGCAGGGGAGCCAGAAGCTGTCCAGGAGCTGCTACATGGGATCGACCAAACACAAGGGTCCAGAGCAAACCCTGATGGCCGACCTACTCGGTAGGAGGGACGACTCCTACCATCGAAGGCCGGCTCCTGCTGACGGTACCGTAGAAGAACCCGGGGCCGCAGAGGAGGACCAGACCTGCCGCGCCCATCCTAGCCCCCCTTGATGAGGGCGGGCTAATCCCTCTGAGGAACGCAGAACACCAGTCGTGATGTAATCGGACACTGTAAGTCTCGAATGAAATATCATTTTCCCTTTTGCATCTTCGAATATCGCCATTTCCACCTGAAAATTTCAGCTCAAAAACGCAAGACTCTGGGGCAAGCTTACGGAGCTTCGCCACCCAAACCGGAGCGCCATATGCGGGGTAGGCGACGACCCAATACCCGTCCGACTATAGAGGCTACGGTGAGGCGACGGCCCAATAGCCGCCCTCTCAAAGACTCCGGGGCGGGACCAATCCTCGCCACCCAAACCAGAGAGGGGCACGGGCCGAGCTACGCGCTCGCTCCCCCCTACCAATAAAGACCTCCGGGGCAAGCTCAAGGGGCTTCGCCACCCAAACTGGAGCGCCATACGTGAGGTAGGCGACGGCCCAATACCCGTCCAACTATAGAGGCTGCGGGGAGGCGACGGCCCAATACCCGCCCTCTCAAAGACTCCGGGGCAGGACCAATCCTCGCCACCCAAACCGGAGGGGGGCACAGGCCGAGCTACGCGCTCACTCCCCCCCACTAATGAAGACCTCCAGGGCAAGCTCACGGGGCTTCGCCACCCAAACCGGAGAGCCATAAGCCGGGTAGGCGACGGCCCAATACCCGTCAGACTATAGAGGCTGCGGGGAGGCGACGGCCCAATACACACCCTCTCAAAGACTCCAGGGTATGACCAATCCTCGCCACCCAAACCAGAGAGGGGCACGGGCTGAGCTACGTGCTCGCTCCCCCCTACCAATAAAGACCTCCGGGGCAAGCTCACGGGGCTTCGCCACCCAAACTGGAGCGCCATACGTGAGGTAGGCGACGGCCCAATTCCCGTCCAACTATAGAGGCTGCGGGGAGGCGACGGCCCAATACCCGCCCTCTCAAAGACTCCGGGGCAGGACCAATCCTCGCCACCCAAACCGGAGGGGGGCACAGGCCGAGCTACGTGCTCACTCCCCCCCACTAATGAAGACCTCCAGGGCAAGCTCACGGGGCTTCGCCACCCAAACCGGAGGGCCATAAGCCGGGTAGGCGACGGCCCAATACCCGTCAGACTATAGAGGCTGCGGGGAGGCGACGGCCCAATACACACCCTCTCAAAGACTCCAGGGTATGACCAATCCTCGCCACCCAAACCAGAGAGGGGCACGGGCTGAGCTACGTGCTCGCTCCCCCCACCAATGAAGACCTCCGGGGCAAGCTCACGGGGCTTCGCCACCCAAACCGAAGCGCCATACGCGGGGTAGGCGACGGCCCAATACCCGTCCGACTATAGAGGCTGCGGGGAGGCGACGGCCCAATACCCGCCCTCTCAAAGACTCCGGGGCAGGACCAATCCTCACCACCCAAACCGGAGAGGGGCACGGGCCGAGCTACACGCTCGCTCCCCCCCCCCACTAATGAAGACCTTCGGGGCAAGCTCACGGGGCTTCGCCACCCAAACCAGAGCGCCATATGCGGGGTAGGCGATGGCCCAATACCCGTCCGACTATAGAGGCTGCGGGGAGGCGACGGCCTAATACCCGCCCTCTCAAAGACTCCGGGGCAGGACCAATCCTCGCCACCCAAACCGGAGAGGGGCATGGGCCGAGCTACGCGCTCGCTCCTCCCCCACCAATGAAGACTTTCGGGGCAAGCTCACGGGGCTTCGCCACCCAAACTGGAGCGCCATATGCGGGGTAGGCGACGGCCCAATACCCGTCCGACTATAGAGGCTGCGGGGAGGCGACGGCCCAATACCCGCCCTCTCAAAGACTCCGAGGCAGGACCAATCCTCGCCACCCAAACTAGAGAGGGGCACGGGCCGAGCTACGCGCTCGCTCCCCCCCACCAATGAAAACCTCCGGGGCAAGCTCACGGGGCTTCGCCACCCAAACTGGAGCGCCATATGCAGGGTAGGCGACGGCCCAATACCCGTCCGACTATAGAGGCAGCGGGGAGGCGACGGCCCAATACCCACCCTCTCAAAGACTCCGGGGCAGGACCAATCCTCGCCACCCAAACCGGAGAGGGGCACTGGCTGAGCTACGTGCTCGCCCCCCCCCCCCCCCCCCCACTAATGAAGACCTCCGGGGCAAGCTCACAGGGCTTCGCCAACCAAACCAGAGCGCCATATGTGGGATAGGTGACGGCCCAATACCCGTCTGACTATAGTGGCTGCGAGGAGGTGACGGCCCAATACCCGCCCTCTCAAAGACTCTGGGGCAGGACCAATCCTCGCCACCCAAACCGGAGAGGGGCACGGGCCGAGCTACGCACTCTCTCCTCCCCCCAACTAATGAAGACCTCTGGGGCAAGCTCACGGGGCTTCGCCACCCAAACCAGAGCGCCATATGCGGGGTAGGCGACGGCCCAATACCCGTCCGACTATAGAGGCTACGGGGAGGGGACGGCCCAATACCCGCCCTCTCAAAGACTCAGGGATAGGACCAATCCTCGCCACCCAAACCGGAGAGGGGCACGGGCCGAGATACGCGCTTGCTCCCCCCACCAATGAAAACCTCCGGGGCAAGCACACGGGGCTTCGCCATCCAAACCGGAGCGCCATATGTGGGGTACGCGACGGCCCAATACCCGTCCGACTATAGAGGCTGCGGCGAGGCGACGGCCCAAATACCCGCCCTCTCAAAGACTCCGAGGCAGGACCAATCCTCGCCACCCAAACCGGAGAGGGGCACGGGCCGAGCTACGCGCTCGCTCCCCCCACTAATGAAGACCTCCGGGGCAAGCTCACGGGGCTTCGCCACCCAAACTGGAGCGCCATATGCGGGGTAGGCGACGGCCCAATACCCATCCGACTATAGAGGCTGTGGGGAGGCGACGGCCCAATACCCACCCTCTCGAAGACTCCGGGGCAGGACCAATCCTCGCTAACCAAACTGGAGAGGGGCACGGGCCGAGCTACGCACTCGCTCCCCTACTAATGAAGACCTCCGGGGCAAGCTCACGGGGCTTCGCCACCCAAACCGGAGCGCCATATGTGGGGTAGGCGACGGCCCAATTCCCGTCTGACTATAGAGGCTGCGGGGAGGCGACGGCCCAATACCCGCCCTCTCAAAGACTCCGGGGCAGGACCAATCCTCACCACCCAACCCGGAGAGGGGCACGGGCCGAGCTACGTGCTCGCTCCCCCCCCCCAACTAATGAAGACCTCCGGGGCAAGCTCACGGGGCTTCGCCACCCAAACCGTAGCGCCATATGCGGGGTAGGCGACGGCCCAATACCCGTCCGACTATAAAGGCTGCGGGGTGGCGACGGCCCAATACCCGCCCTCTCAAAGACTCCGGGGCAGGACCAATCCTCGCCACCCAAACCGGAGAGGGGCACCGGCCGAGCTACGCGCTCGCTCCCCCCCACTAATGAAGACCTCCAGGGCAAGCTCACGGTGCTTCGCCACCCAAACCGGAGCGCCATATGTGGGGTAGGCGACGGCCCAATACCCGTCCGACTATAGAGGCTGCTGGGAGGCGACGGCCCAATACCCGCCCTCTCAAAGACTCCGGGGCAGGACCAATCCTCGCCACCCAAACCGGAGAGGGGCACGGGCCAAGCTACGCGCTCGCTCCCCCCCCACTAATGAAGACCTCCGGGGCAAGCTCACGGGGCTTCACCACCCAAACCGGAGTGCCATATGCGGGGTAGGCGACGACCCAATACCCGTTCGACTATAGAGACTGCGGGGAGGCGACGGCCCAAAACCCGCCCTCTCAAAGACTCCAGGGCAGGACCAATCCTCACCACCCAAACCAGAGAGGGGCACTGGCCAAGCTACGCACTCGCGTCCCCCACTAATGAAGACCTCCGGGGTAAGCTTACGGAGCTCCGCCACCCAAACCGGGGCGCTATATGCGCGGTAGACGACGGCCCAACGCCCACCCGACTATAAAGGCGGTAAGGGCCTAGCTACCCACCCTCCCAAAGCGGGCCCGTGATTCTTCAACTCAAACATCGGGAAACAAATCATGGCTCGCGGACTGAGGCAACCCTCGCGCAGTCCCAGGACTGATGAGCAACACCTGACACCAATAAAGCCGACGACCGAAATGACCCATCAAACCGAAAAGACGCTCGGGGCAACCGCCGCTGATAACAACACACCCGCCGAAAAACAGGGGTTGATGAGTCACATCGGACGCCACCTATCATGGGCAGTTTCCGAAGGGTGCGATTCCAACAAGCTGGCCCAGCTCATCACATTAAGGGGAGGGGGAAGGCTAAAGAGCTACCATTATAAATACCCCCCGGCCCCTTCAAAGGGATGGGACGAAAGAGATAATTTGAGGGTATGCCAATCTCTCAGCCCCACTCTCCCCCAAGAAGGTGCGGAAAATGCGAGGGACCCCAACTGCTCCGGCTGGCAGTTTCCCCCGACACGATGACCCCCGATAGGGCATTCCTCTTACACGAGGGGCACCCCGCCTGCGGCTCCCCGACTTCCATTGGATAACTTAAGGCACGGGAACTAGAGTTCCAATGGCATACCCTGTCCCTCCACGGACGCCCTGCCTGCGCGGGCACGGCAGGCCGACAACCCGATGGATGGGGCAGACCTGCCAAATCACCCCATCGGGCACTCCAGCATCCGCCGAGTCGCACCAGCCTCAGCGGACTCGCCCCCCCCCCCCCCCCCCCCCCCCCCCCCCCAGCGGCTGACCCCGCCAATAGGCTATTCCTCTTACATCAGGGGCGCCCTGTCTTCCACCCCTCGACTTCTCCTGGACCACTTATGCCAGGGAGAGGAGCGGACCGGTGGCGGACCACCCCTTCCCACACCCGTCCTACAGCGACTCCAACCGACAGGAAGGCTAAAGCCCCGCAGGATAGAGCAACCGCCAAGGACTCCCTCTCCCCCCAATTCTGGAACGAGGGATAAAGCAACCACAACTGCCCCCGTCGCCGACATGTCGCTCCCCACCTCCTCCGGGATTCCCTGCCGATGCATAGACCCTCCGAAGGGACCTCGCAACCCTTCAGGGGCACGACGACGGAAAGGGATGTGCCAAATGGAACGAGGGCGACCACCGAACAAAGGAGTTCACTCATCCAGGCACAGGCTACAACAGGATGAAACGACCCGCAATCAGAGACCCAGCTACCACTCAGCACACAAAAAATGCAGTCAAACACGACGAGCAATGGAAGAGAAGGAGGGACACCCGTCAAAGTAAAACCCCCACCCGAGGGCGTCCACCAAAGTAGAACGGCTCGACAGTTTGCCTGCGGGCCGACCTACACCCCATATCTTGTCCCTGTCCTGTTCATTAAATTTTGATAAAAGCTAATGAAAAGACTACTCCCAGCAGGCCCTTAGCAATAATCTAGGCGCACTCATGCACGAGAATAACCCCCGAAAAGGGGGGGACGAGCTCTATGCCATGCGCCCCCCGCCCCCGCCACCTCTGAGCGAGCGGGGGAAAAAAGACAGTCTAACGGGCTGACCACATTTTCAGGTGCACGACCCTAACAAAGGGAATAAACGTAGCTCGACCTACGCCAGGCAAGAGAAAATAATAACAAAACATATCCAACAAAGGGAATCTCCACATACTCAGAGTCCGAAAATTACAAAATTACGGGTATCGACCCCACAAAACTTTCCTTTCTTTCTTTCTCGCCACCTATACAAAACTACTCTGGTTTGTTTCCCTCACCAACTGCGCGCCCACTAGTCGAGCATCCCTTCCGTCAGCTTCGGGGGAATCCCCCCCCCCCCCGTTTTGCTGGTCTCCACCACGACGCCCCTGCCTCCTTCGACGATCACCCGTTCGCTGTCCCCCGCCTCCTCCTCGTCTCCGTACGCTGCGAGTCCATCGAGGTCGAGCTCAATGGGCAGGGACAAACCCGCCACCCTCTCCTTTATCCAGACCAAGCAGGCCTCCCACCCCTCCGCTCGACCTTCCTCGCGACCCTCTTCACGGCCTGCCCCCAAGCCCCTGGACATCGCATCCGCAAGGGCGGGGATGACGGTCGTCTCCTGGTACGAGCAAAACCCATCGACCTTCCAAGCCAACTCCTCCTCAGCGGCCTTCGCACGACCCGCCAGATCCACCGCACACATTTCCTCCCTCTCAAGGGCCTCCTCCAACTCCTTCGACCTATCTCTAGCAGAGGTCGCCTGCACTTCATAATCGGCCAGGACCCCCTTTAGGCGCTCTACTTCCGCCTCATACTGGCTGCACCGCTCCCTCTCCTTTGCCATTCGTTCGCCAGCAGTCTTACGAAAGGCGGCAAATTCAGCTGCCACTCTAGCAATGGCACTCTCGGCCTTGTTTATGGCTGGCACGTGCCTCATAGCTCCAAGCATCAAAGTGATGGCCTGCACAACAAAAGAGAACCCATTTTGGGTATTCAATAAAATCCACTGGCAAGCGTCACCCGGCTTATACAACCTACCTGGACGCCGTACCACACCGCGGTTCCACACAAACCCTCAGGCTCCACTGCCTCTAGCGCCACCCTGTCGCGGGGCAAGAAAATATTCTCCGCCAGCCTCGCCGGCACACCACCATCCTCAAACACGGACTCATCATCCCTCACTTTGAACGGCGCCTGATGAAGAGCTTCGTCAGGATAGCCCTCAACTTCGGTCCTCTTAGCCCTGAAACAGACAAGCGAGGCCTCACAGCTGGGTTCGGCGGCCCTCTCCAGAGCGAACAAGGGACAGCTGTAGGGCCAGCTGTCCCAACCGGCCGACTTGGCCTGGCCACCCGACGTACCAGCCCCCCTGTTGGTCGGTAACGGTTACCCCCTCCACATTAGCGGGTGCCCTGGGGCTAGCGACCGTGTCTTGGGGGGCCTCTACCCCTCCCCCAGTCGACCCTTTACCCCCGCCTTCCAGGTCGATAACGGAGGGTGTGATCCCCTCCCCGGACCCACCCCCTGCTGACCGATTCTCCCCCGCCCCTGAGCATCAGAGACAGATGATCTCGCAGGCAGCTTCCTCCTCTTCGTGGACACCTGCCCCCTCATCGAACTCTCCACCAGCCTTCCTCGTGCAAACTCTTGGGGACCGTCTTCTTCGACGTTTGCCCCGCCTGCTCCGTAGCTCGCTTCATCATCTCCTCAAGGGACAGACTCATGATGTGACCTGCCAAAGAAAGAAAGTTCAAAGTAAGCACTTCAGACGCACTAATACCAAAATCTATTGTACCTTCGGTCAGATATTCAACGCTATCATCTCAGCCCGGGCGAGCGTCTTGTAGTCTCGGCCCTCCCCCGGTATCGCCATTAGAAACTGTGCCACCTATTTCTCCTCGTCTCCTAGTTCAACCCCCTCCTTCGCCTCGGGATTCAGCTCTCCCCAATCCGATCTCATCAGCACATCGTCCTGCACGAAGACAAACACATATTGCTTGCGCCACCCCTTAATCTTCCCCGGCAACCCCCTAATGAGCGGATGGCTCCTCTTCACAGAGAGATAATAGCAGGACCTCAGCTTCTTCACCATGAAGAAATAGCGAAACAAAGACAGCGAGGGGCGAACCTGGTTACTCACGCACAGCACAAGGAAACCCATAACCACACTAATGGCATTGGGCATCAGACGATACAAGGGCAGCCCCAGGAAATTCAACACATCTAACATGAATGGATGGGGGGAAGCGCAACCCTTGCTCGAAGGAGGACACATACACTCCCACCTCGTGGTCGCCCACGAAACACACCCTCTCTTGCGCGTCCGGTTCGCGAACAGAATACGGTGGCCTGACATACAAGTCGAAGATCTCTGTAAGGGACCTCTTCAGCACCGACTTCACGCCCGCAATCTCGAGGGGCACCGCCCCAGTTTCCGTGGTGGAGCTCCCTTCCCCCACCACCCTCGACCCCTGACCACGAAACAAAGACGTCAAGGAAGACATCGACAAAAACAGGCCTCTTACCTAAAGGACACCGATGACTCGGACTGCAACGCTACTTCTGCGGCCGATTCCACGAGGACAACTCCAGCAAGGGCAACGAAATCTTCGACAACCCCATCCGCTTGGAAAACCTTCGCCCAACAATCAGCCCTGCCTCGCTCCGCAACCAGAGATCTTTTTAAGCGACACCGCGAAGTATCGTGACCGTCAGCCTCGCGCCACGTGTCATCAATCTGTTCTCTCTCCCGTGTCGATCCACGTGGTCTGACGCTTCGAGTAATGGCAGCCGTCACTTCTGCCACGCGTCAGCCTTGAAGTGGTCGGGTTGCTTCGATTCCCCCCACCGTCGAATCGCCAGGATGACGTCTAGTCACGCGACCGCCAACATGCCCCTTCGATTCCCGTCCAAATCCCGGTGAAATGATCGCCCCTAGTCGAAATTACGCCATCCTTAGCCTCTTCTTTCTATCCGTCGCTCGTACCCGGGATGAGTCCCGCCTCCGTCTGGGCGGCCGAAGCAAGGATGCGCCGCTTAATCAATTTCGGACTTCGGTTTCAACGTTTAGCAAACGATCGTACGGACTATATGACCTCGCCCCACCTCGTACCGCTTCTGCATTCCTCCTGGAATCACACTTTGCTTAGTGACAAACCCCGGGTAAACGCGGTACATCTCAACTTCCCTCTCCTGACGACCCGAATATCCTCGGTATAGCGAAGTTGGGGGCAATTATGTCCCTCACAAAACAAATGGCCTACAGACACAACAAGGAAGAAGACAGTCCGACACAAGACCAATTCAGTGCATTTATCTAAATAGCAAAGCTATACATTAAGACATCCGCACGCTACAACAAGACATTGGGTTTAACCCTCATACAAGAAGGTACAGGATTCCCCAAACCCACTTTCTCAGCGACGTCGCCTCTCGGCCGATCGAGCCCTCATATCTCTCGCCACTTGGCGAACTCCCGCATCCCTTGCCTCTTGCAACATCGGCACAACATGCTCGTCATGGTAGCGGTGGATAGCGGCCTCGATCACTCTGCCCTCAACTTCCTGTTTTTCATCCATCCACCGCATCACGATACCCTTCTCCCTCTTCTCTGCCTCAAGGGTCTCCTTTAGGCTGGCTATCTGCCGCTTCTGCAACGCGATCACCGTCTCCTTGCTAGCCAACTCTACGGCGTGCTTTGACCGGATGTCGTCCCTCTCCCGCGTCACCTCTAGGAGTTGGCGCTCGACCGTAGCTTTTGACGAATCAAAGTATGCGGCCCGCCCCTTTTCTACCTCACAGGCCATCCTAACCTTCTCCAGCTCCGCTTCCATGTCCCTCAGCTTCCCCTTGACCTCGTCGAGGTCCGCCCTCGCTGTCTCAAGAGCCGCTATGGTGGCGGCCACAGGAGTGCGACGCCGCAGGGCCACCATGTCTGTAACCATCTACAAAAGACTCGAGTCAGCAGGGCACGAGTAAAGAAAGCCTAAGGGCGAGACAAGGGAACCGGCTTACCTACACGACGTGCCATACAGCAGAGCCGCACAACCGTTCTGCCCCCACGCGAGTCAAAGATTCGCGGTCTCACGGTAGCATGCAATACTCTGTGAGGCGCGCTGCCACCCCCGGCGTCCTCGAATATCGACTCGTCACGGCCCACTCGAAAGGGCAACTTATGGAGGCGGTCATCCGGAAACGCCTCGACTTCCTCTCGAGTCCTCTTGAAATGAATGAGGGCACCCTCACAACTCGGGCTCATCGACCTCCCCATATCCCACAAAGGGATCCCGTATGGCCACTTTTGAACCGAGTGTGCCTTGCGAGGCTCGACCACCTCCGATGCCCCCGACGGGACGGAGGGACCTACCGCCCGCGCGGACGAGCCCGCAGTGAGGTCTTCGTCGAACCTACCGGTAGAGATACCTGATTCGGCCGCCCTTTGTCCCTGGTTCGCTCTCTCCCCACGGGAGACCTCGCCTCCCCGTTCCTGGGATCCTTCTTCGTGCACCACTCCCTTACCTTTCTCGCAAGGACCAGTGTCCTCCGCGACGGGGACTCCGGTTGATCCCGACACCTCCTCCGGCCCTCGCATCACGTCTCCACCTACGAAGGAAAAAGAGATCAGGGTAAGCCTAGCTAAAGGTTTACCAAATGTCAAAGATACCTAGGGACCAAAAGTCCTGGGCGAGCCGACTGCTCTGCGTCAAACTTGCTAGCTGACGGTATGCCTCGGGCAGTTCCATCAGAATCTGAGCTTTTGCTAGATCTTCCCCAGTCAGCTCCACCCTTTCATTCACTAGAGGGTTTCGCGCCCCCCAATTCGACATCAACACCACGTCGCTCGGCATCATCACGAAGGCAAACTCCCTCATCCATTCGCCGACATCGTCGGGCACCCCATGGATAAGTTCTCGTCATCTCCTAGCACAAACATAATGATACATTCCCCTCTTCTGAACTACAAAGACATGCTGGAACAGCGCCAGGGAGGGACTCAAGGAGCAGGCAAGACACAAGACGACGAACCCCACCAGCAAGCCCCAAGACCGAGGCGCCAGGGCAAATATCGACAACGCCAGGAAGTTCAATAGATAAAGTAGATACGGGTGGATCGGGAAACGGAGCCCCAACTCGAATGACCGGACATAAACCACAACCTCATTATCTCCAGGCGAGCACACCGTTTCCTCCGACCCGGGGACCAGTAGCTCATAGGGCAGTCGCACAAACCGCACGCGAATCTCCCTGATGTTAATCATGTCCGACCTACATTGGAGGGACCCAATCACCCTCGAAACAATGGTGCGCCATGACCCTCTTCCACAAACTCCTCCTCCCCCACTCGGCTACCGCCTCCGAACTCGAAACGAGAAGCCATCGATCGAAAAGTAAAAAAATTACCTAGCTGATCCATCCGATCGGGAAGACGTTCGGAAGAAGATCACCGGCGGCGAAAGTCGCAACCAAGCCAGCAAGCGATAGACGGAAGTATTAAACACCGGAGAAGAATCGAAGACAGAAGAAAACTCCCGCCGACCGCCTTCCAATCCTTTTTGTTTATAAAATGGGCCACCGGGTCATCACGACCATCGGTGCGCCGCCACGCGGCATCCATCGGGATGTCCTTAACGCCTCGACTGGCGTGAGAGTCACCTCATCCACGCGTCGCGAACCCAATCGTGGAGACGCTTCATTTTTCTACCACCCTTTCGAATCGTAATAATGACCAATAGGGCGGGAGTTCCGAAGCTAGCGCCGCCACCCCCGGGCGCGGACCGGGATCCTTACCGACGGCTCAAAACATCGGAAACGGTTCGCCCTCCGAGCCGAGCCGAGCCGAGCTCCCGCCTCGGGCTCAAAGGCCGGGGGAAATTGTTACGACCTAAAGATAGTGGGAGTCCGGCTCCCGCCTAGAACCACAAATATACCGCACTGACTCGCCCCTCTGCCAAACGGACCGCCGGTCCGGGGGTCCGGGGCTACATGGGAATGGGCGCACCTCGCTGCCCCCCTCTCCCGGCCGAGGCATATGACCTCTCTCGTGCGGCCTGCCTGGGGCAATGCGCTCGGATGCTGACAGAGGCACGAACATACCCCTCCCCGCCAGCGGTCCATGATCCGCACCCGAAAAGGTGCACGGTCAGGCCGAACAACCCACGAACAGGTCGACCCGGCGGACCCACACAAACCCCACCGCCGGGGATATCACCGCCAGACCCTTGATTCATCACACATGACAAACAACCTGATATAAAGACACGACTGACACTACCGCCGTCCGACCATCTGACAAAGCACCCCCGGGCCGCTGCGCCCCCTGACACTTAATGCTTTCGGCCCTGACACCCCGACAAAAGCACCCCTGGCCGTTGCGCCATCTGACAAAAGCAAGGCTGACACTCCTGTTCCTGACTCCCCCTTCCAAAGCTTCCGCTGACAGCCAGGCCAGCTCAGCATGTCGAGTCAGCATGCCAGATCAGCCCCACCTAATTGTCTCCCATCAGGTATAAATACCCCCTCACTTCTTACGGTGAGGGGGTTGGCAAATTCCCTCTCAATCTTATTATTCACACACGAGAGCAAAGGTCGTCCATATCTTTGTTCTCCCACTCATAGCTCGTCACGTACGGTCGACACACCCTTAGTCCGACCTGCGTGCCCCGCCCCCGCTTTAAGTCTAGTCACTGACTTAGGCATCGGAGAGGCTAAGGGTTGGACCCCAACCCGGCCTTTCTGACGAGTTGCTCATGGTGCAGGGTAGCTCGCCTCTTGGCCGATATTCGCCTTCGGCTCCCGCCATCTGATCCTCCTCCGTCGCGTCCGGCGGGATTCGACTCCGTGATCTGTTCCGGCGGCAAGTTTAGCCTCTTCACCCCACTAATCACTTGTCATAAAGCCTACCCAAATCCTCTTGTCAATATAATCATCGTGCCCTTGGTTCCCCATAATACAAATTCATTGTACGCGAGTTCCACCCCGCAACAATAATTATAGATAAATTTACACATAATCTCACATTCTTAGTGATGCACCTACTGCCTCACACAGATAGGCACATATACCTCACACAATACACACAAGAGTGCACAAACATAATACGTTCCCCACCGTATGCTATATATATAACTACCTTTGTGCATCCTACGCACATACTGTCGTAATAGTCAAGTAAATATAAATATCCATCTACACACTACACACGTGTATACATATGAATATACAAACAAGCACACACGTCCCAATACCCACATATCAATCAATTTCATTCACTTACATTTATCAAGCATATGTGCACCTATATTCCATATCTATCACATTTACATCCACATTGCACATGTATATACATACACACATGCTTCAGTACAGACCTATATATACATGCATACAACATGAATACACTTCTCCCAGATACACATAGATAGGCAACCAAATCAGTAAAATTCACAGATAAACAAACAAGGATATACATACATACATACATACATACATACATACATACATACATACATACATACATACATACATACATACATACATACATACATACATACATACATACATACATACATACATACATACATACATACATACATACATACATACATACATACATACATACATACATATATATATATATATATATATATATATATATATATATATATATATATATATAACCAATATACACACAACCACATATGCTTCCACTGCACACTACACATCCATTTTCGCATCCCTACACTCCTATATGACACATATAATAAAAATCCATACAATCATAATATATATTTACATATACACATCAACCAATGCACCGCACAGATACTCCACATGACCCAATTATATGCACATACCCATTATGTACGCGAAGAGGTATACATATCAATTTCATATATATATATACTAGCGAATGCCCGTGCCCAAGGGCACGGTTCAGTTAAAATTTCTCCCCTCAAAATCTTGGATCCCTTAATTTTAAATGAATAACAATAATTAAAGCACAATAATTATTAGGTACCTCAAAATCTTAATGCCGACGAAATTTAGTTCTTAGAAAATTTAGTTCCCATTAAAATTTTAAACTTTTTAGCTCACCTCGAAATTTAGTTTTCCCCAGAACATTTTATTCCACTCATTGTTTATTTAGTTCCACACAAAATTTTTAGCACCCCAATATATAGTTCCACCAAAAAATTTAAGACAAATTTAGTTCCTCGTACCCCCATTGTTTAGATAAATTTTCTATGACAAAGATAGTAATTAATTGTGTAACTAACATTACCTTTGGAAACGAAGAATATTGTCTGTACATTATCGTATTTGCGGCTTAATTTAACCAGCTTGCCATTTAGCCAAGATTTGTAGGCTTCTCGTAACATTTCAACTGCACTGACAAAAAATAGCAGAGGTTCTATTTTAGAATTCGAAATGCATTTTTTTGAAATTACTTTTCTTTTCATTATAAAATATTTCGAGTCTTTGAACTTGATGATCTCAACATCTTTTTAGCTTTTCTTGTGTGTACTTGATTTTCTATGTCTATACAGCCGTCTAAAAATGTAGGTTTACTATTAGCTATCACTTGAAAGCTCTAGAATTGTATTAAGGCAGTCGATCTTTTTTCTTTTTGAATTTATTGTTATGAAAATCAACTAATAATTTTTTCAAAAACACATAAGATATTATCATGAGTTTGGTATTTCACCTGCTGCAAAATATGAAATAGACTAAAAAACCAAAAGTCGATCGAATATTCACATTGATCTGTAGGTTATTAACAGTTTTTTGAAGAATAATCACTTACAACTTTACCCATAAACAATCCATGTTTCCAACTAATGTTCGATGTGCTGCATGAAGTACATGGAAAATTATATACAATATGCATGTTTAAACTCTGCCAAATCAGATTATAATTCACTGAAGACATGCCTTAATAAAGGCATGATAACATATTGAAGTAGAAATATGACATTCAAAAAATGCATGATACTCATACGTGGTAAAATGGTCGGCTCCAATATAATGATGTATGTTAAGCCTTTTGTAGGAAAGAGCAAGGCCATTTTCTTCTTTTCTTAATTAGGTTTACTTTCTTAAAAAGGCATACCAATAAATAAAGCATCCTTTGCCGACCATAATACAAATTTCAGGAAAAATACATGAAATATACAGCTTACAGCTACACAAAATGAATCATTATAAAACAAAACCACACTTAGCCTCAACTCAACATAGATCCAACACATTACAATTTCAGATACTTTAAAGAAAAATTTAACTTTTAAACCCATACAATTTTTGTTTAGTAATCCCCTTCACATTTTCAACCAAAAAGCAGGGCAAAACTCGTCCCAATCCGATTCTCTACGCTCCCTTACTCGACCTCCAAGCAGTCCCTCCAATCGCATGTTTTGGCTTTGTCATCAACAGTAACTCAAGATCATTTCTCTGCTCATTCACGTAACAGGATATTGGTGGGTGATGTGGCTACATATAGGGCTTCTTTTACATCTTGCATCTGCACACAACGTATTCATTCCCACAACTTAGTAGGCTTTCAACAACATATCAACTTAAGTCAAGGTCCAAAGCCATAGGAAAACAATTGAGGGGTCTGTAAACATAATTAAATGTAAGCGAGCAATTATTTGGAAAGGATTTGTATATGTCAGTTTCAGATCTATGGAAAGAATTTGATTACATGCTTAATTCAAATGCTCAGTATAAATGGAAAGAATTTGATTGCCGAGTAAAATCAATGTCGTTGTTCATGAATCTATTTGGATCAAATTCTTCGGGCCTATCCCAGTTTCATGGATCCCTCCCAATTGCCCATGCATTGACCATGACTTGGGTTCCAGCAGGAATATCATATCCACTCAGTCTGATACCTTCTATTGTCTCAAGAGGAACCAATAAAGGAGCATGAGGATGCAATCTCAGTGTTTCTTTGATCACTGCTTTCAAGTACTTCGTTCTATCAATGCTTTCCTATGTGATCTTTCCTTCACTGCTGGTAACGTGTCGAACCTCCTCTTGTGATCACTTCATTGCCTCTGGATTATTGATAAGCTCCGACATTGCCCATTCAATTGCCGTAAATACCGTATCGGTTCCAGCTGCGAACATATCCTGCAAGATGAAATCGCTTCTATTTATCAACAACATAAATATACTTGTTGTCACAGAATGTTAATCGAAAAAAAAAATACAGAATGAATACCAAAACTATAGCCTTCATGTTGTCTCTACTAATGAATATGCCAGCCATATCATCCTTCTCATCAAGCGAGAGCAAACCGACGACAAAGCTGCTGCCCTCGCCGTCATCACTTGTTGCCTGAGCATGACAATGCTCGTCAAATACTTTGTCAAGAAAATCATCAATCTCTCTAAACCAAGCTCCATCAAACTTAGCTCCATCAAACCTGTACATAAAAGGGACAATCATCAATCTCTCTGTAATTCCCTTTTGAAGGGATATTTGAAGCTAGGAGAACGGGAAGATTTTTGAAAATTATCGGAGTAAATGTGTGGGAAAAAAAAAATTCGACTGAGATCTTATTATGTGGATACCTGCGATGGGGAAGTATGGTTTATGGTTTAGGCTGTTTGATGCCAGCCCCAAATCTCCGTTTCGATTAAAAAACCTATAAAACACCCAACAATCCCAAATTAGCCAATGAATCTATGAAGTAACCAGGATTTGAGCAAAGCCCTCCAAGTTGAAACTCCAAGTATTTTGAAACTCCATGTATTAATGAACAGAAAATTTAAAGAAGAAAACTAAAATGCAAGTACTTAATTATAGGGAATGAGAGACAGACCTGCCAACAGATGCTTTTCCCTTTTTCACAGGAATTTGGATCAAAACCATTTAACTAAACTGTTTCATGCGTTCATCGAAAACTTAACTAACTTGCAACACTTGTAAGAATCATAATCATATATTGCATTTTCATATATATCTAACTTTAAACATCTCTGTTGAGTATGCATGAGAATACCATTATCATGCACATTCTCTTAAGAAAGTCACCATGCGAGATTTTCATCAAAATAGAAAAATTACCATTTTGGTGGTTTTGACAAACCATTTGTTTTCCCTTTTTTACAGGAATTTCGATCAAACCCATTTAACTGGACCGTTTCCTGCGTTCATCAGAAACTTAACTAACTTGCAACACTTGTAAGAATCATAATCTAAACATTCTAGATGGAGAATTGTGTATGCCGACTATACTTGTTTTCATATGTTACATTCCTGCGAACTATCTTAAGGAGGTGGGGACCAATGCATTGTCTGGCACCATACCTCCGGAGCCGGGGTAGCTTCAAGAGCTTGTTTCACTGTAAGAACCCAATCTTTTTTGGCCCTATTCATTAATAGTCTTTTCCAATACAGATTACATCCCTATATTATGTTTCTATATGACTGTAGAAGTGCTTGTAAAACACAACATGCAGAAGACATCAAACACAATAATATTGATAATGTATGTAATTGCCTTTTCTAGCGTAATTATGTAATAAACTTACATCTAGATATTTATTCAATGTTTTACAATAAATCATTAATCGATACTAAGTAACAACATCAGAAAACATATTTTTAGCTCACACTACTATGAAGCTGTTACATCCAAAATCTTCAACTTGTCGGGCTCAAGTCATGCCAATCAAATGCCTAAATTTGTTTCCTTTGATTTTGCAGGGCAATGGGAACAAATAATTTTAGTGGTTCACTGCCTCTTGAGATTAGGAACTTGAGTAATTGAGAACAGCTGTTAAGTTTCTATCACTTTCAGTATATGTATGTATGTATGCCCTTTAGCTCACTCTCATTCTAAATCTCGTTTCTTAACAGATACATTGATAGTAGTGGGCTGGGTGGTGAATTACCACCAACGCTTTCAAATCTTAAGAAAATGACAACCTTGTTAGTCATGCATATTGCATTTCAAAATGTTAATGTCACCAAATGTGCAAGCAACTTATGTTTAATAAATATCTAGATGGGCATCAGACAATAACTTCTCAGGAAAAATAACAGAATTTCTTGGGAATTGGGCAAATTTGAATGCTATGTGAGTATGAGAGTTCTCAATTTCTAAAAGATTCTGTAATGTTGTTTTTAACTTCTTTTTCATCGTTCGATCAAGTTATTTCTATAGCAAGGTACCATTTCTCGGACACAAATAACCTATGCTGACACCATCCATGCTCCAATAATACAATTTCTCTAGCAATCTTAATGTCACCAAACAAATCTTCTCCAAACAATCCAGCAATGCTACAATACATGAAGTGCCCTACAGATTAAATGATCTTGGTACGTACCTTCAGAAATTGCTTGATCTTGCGAGATGATCTTCCTCTTGCTGCTTTGGGGTTCTTGCTTGCGAGAAGAATTACTGATCTTGGGGAAATAAGTCAAGATTAGCCTGTAGGATGCTTGTATGGTGGATTAGAGAGGAACATCTAATGTTTGATTGATACATTTCAGTGGAAATAGAATGGTGGATTAGAGAGGAACATCTAATGTTTGACTGATATGTTTGACTGATACATTTCAGTGGAAATAGAATGGTGGATTAGAGAGGAACATCTAATGTTTGACCGATCATTTCAGTGGAAATAGAATGGTGGATTAGAGAGGAACATCTAATGTTTGACTGATCATTTCAGTGGAAATAGAATGGTGGATCAGAGAGGAACATCTAATGTTTGACTGATACATTTCAGGGTTTATAAATCAAATGGTGATACATTTCAATTTCGTTAAAAAAATTGAAATAGTGATGCATTGATAACACCCTTAAAAATACTCAGAAATCCAGTCGTTTACACCATTGACTTAAATATATTTATGTAAAATTTTCCTTCCAATTTATAAACCATTATGTAAAAATTTAGCATGTATGGTGGTATGGTGGATTAGAGAGGAACATGTATAATCTTAGCATGTAGGATGATGCGCATTTAATCTCCCTGAATTTATAAACCATTTGATTTCTGAGGATATATTTATCACCATTTTTAAGGAGAACATCCCTTAAAAATATCTCCCTGAATCAAGAAGAAAGATTGTGAGAGAGGATGATGCATTTCATAACACCAGAAAAGGGGTGAGCAACCGGTCAGCATCGCATTGGCCGAATGAATGAGGCAGAGCATTCAATTTTGTTTTTTGGGGGTATGAAGCGCATTTAATCTTGATTCAGGGATTATTGACTACATAAAATTGTTGTTACTTGAAAAAATGCATGTAGTTTGGAAATTTTTCTGGAGATACATAAAATTAATCACAAAATGGTTTATAAATTTTTTTAACGACTTGATGCCAGTTCTAATCCTATTGTTGGTTCATCTAAGTGCAAAACATGAATGCCCTCTTGTTTTTCATTCATCTTATATCAGGCCTCAAAGATGAATGCTGATTATATAACAAATGTATCACATTTAATAGAAACAAAAATTGAAATGTATTCAAAATTGAAACGAAAATTGAAACGAAATTGAAATGTAAATGAAAATGTAAACAAAAATCAAATGTAAACGAAATCATAACAATAGAATGGGAAATCAGAAATGTGTACCAAATCTACTGATGATAGAATGGGAAATCAAAGGCGCGCTGGGGGCTCAGATCTGAGGATGTTGCAGTTCTAAGAAATCAGCTCGTCGAACAGATTCGGACATTGCCGTAGATGTCGTGGTCTGAGCTGGAACGTTGTGCAGCTCGCCTAAACAAAATCAAATGAAAGGGGCTATCAGAAATTGAAACAGAAACTAATTTTGAAACGAAATGTAAACAAAAATCAAATGCTGTGTTGGAGGAGAAAGCCACAGCTTGATGAGAACTTGCCTTTTCGGTTGCACACATTAGACAATTCAACACACCGCTTGAGGAGTAAATCAAATGAAAGCCACAGCTTGAGGAGACACTTCAACACACCACTTGAGGAGTAAATCAACAGAAACAAAATGTACATCAAACCGATTGCAAGCTGTAGCTTTCTCATCAAACGAAATGTACACATTGAAACAAAAATTGATACGAAATGTAAACAAAAATCAAATGTATCTATCAAATGGTTTGTCAACTTACTTATTAATCTCAGGAGCCATAGCTATTAGCCATTTGCATTTTGAAGAATGTTAGTAAGTTTAACAAACAGTGGGAAAAGCAAATGATTTTTTTGAGCAATGCTTAATGTCTAGTTGGTCTTTTGAGCATTTGTACAAACATTTAGTGTGCAGCAATCTAAGAGGCATTACCTTCCTTCGTGGGCCAAGCTATAGACAAAGGAGATGAGCCTCACCAAATCGGTGCCAAAACTAACAGTTGCACCTCACAAATCCTTTGACTACTCACCTTGGCACTGCAGTTGGCTCTCCTCAGCCTTGCTTTCGTATAACAATGCCGGACCCTGAGCGCAGCATTGTAGTCTTCTAGTGCCATTTCCCACTGACCGAGCTTGGACCGAGAGGCAGCCCGATTGCAGAGGACGGCGTTGCTGGGGTCATAGTCCAAGCCCCCGCCATAGGCGTGCGACGCCTCTCTGAACTTCGATGCCTTGAAGAGCTCGTTTCCTTTCGACCAAGCTGAGGCCACCGCCTGTGTTCTTCGCATCATGGCGCCTACCTCCCGGTTGCTGCCGTCAAGCTGCGCGGCAATTTGCGCCACTTCAACTGCCTCGTCAAACCTTCAATGCCAATTAAAGAAAGATCGATGAGTTTTCGAATTTGATCTCCAATAGTTAGTTAATAGGGTGCCTGCGACTAACCTGCCCACAGCCATGTCAACTTGAGCCTGAATCATGAGGATGTATCATATAACAGGAGCAGCAAAAACCTTTGAAGCTGCGTCGAATCCAGGTGCACAGTAATGCCTCTGCTTGCCATGCCAAGACCTTTACAAACATCACAGCAAACGATTATGCAACATGTAACGATTACCGAAAATGGTGTTGACGGTGGAGCGTACCTGAGGTGCAGAGTCGGCACCAAAAGAAACGGCGGCACACGACTCTTTCCTTCCCTCTATTCTTCGTGCTTCGCTGCATGCTAGATGTCTTTGCCGGGTCTGAGCCTTTGAGATGTCAGCAGGATCAGCTTCCCTTTGCTTCCCTCTACTTGATGGCAAAGGATGAGACTTCAAAGCAGCAGATTTTAGTTTTGGGCAGCTGATTTGAGTTTTTCCCCAAAGGATGAGGCTTCCCTTTGCTTCCCTCTACTCCCCTCTATTTGAGTTTTTCCCCCAAAAAACTTTTGGTTTCCCTCCAAAAAAATTTCTTACGTAGAGTGTTTTTCCCCAGCATAAAGAGCACAGAATGCCAGACATTTCAAACTCCAAAATTTCTCAGTCCTTCAGCGTAAAAAGCATAGCCATCCCATTATTCGAGACACAATTCAAAATTCAAATCCAAAACCCACACAAAACCCAAAATCCTTATCAAATTTCTCATATCTTATCCAATTTCTCTTAACAACATCCCTCATATATACCCAATTTCTCAACTCTTATCCAACAACTCTTATCCAATTTCTCTTGATAACATCCCTATTTTATAATATAGATATCTAAGCCTACACACAGCCCAATACATGTTCGCTCATACACACCAGATTACTATTCTAATAGTAGGTATGCACACATACATGCATATATACATATTAGGATCCATGCAACCATGCACATGTATTCCCATGTATGGGCACACACCCACATTCACACATACCATACATATCCTGCTATTACACACCTACACAGTCAAGCTACTCAAACCATACTAGCAGGTAGTCGGTAGCTACCCATACCACCATATACATAACATTCAATATATTCACGCTTTTACTAACATACTAGTATACACACAAATA
>JAULAV010004505.1:0-24997 GCA_030789695.1 Scilla litardierei
TCAGAAGACCCACTCGGTCGAGTGGATTATCCCGTCCGCCCGAGTGCCTTGAAGCCATCGGCCGAGTGACGACAACTCACTCGGCCGAGCCGCCTCCGAAGTGAAGACCCCTGAAAGCCCCGACTTACTGGAAAATTACAGGGTTTTCACTCGGCCGAGCGACTTTTGTCACTCGGCCGAGTGCGATGCGCTGCCTGTAGCGAAATCTGCGGAAAACAGGCTGTGCAGGGGTATTTTGGTCACGATTTTTGGACGATTTTGAGGGCTATTTAAGCCCTGTTTTTACCCTAGTTTAGAGAGCCTCTCTCTTAGATTTTTTGCAGCTTTTTAGATTAGTTTTTAGCTTTATTCTTGTGATTGGAGAAGAGACAAAGATTGGAATTTTGTTGGATTAATTGAAGAACTCCATTGGTTTGCATCTCTTTTCCTTAAAAATTCTATTTTTATTGCATATCTCATTATTGTGATGAATTTCATTGCTTATTTCATTGATTATTTTTGTGATCTCGCTATGAATTGTGAGTAGTCTCCACGTCTTGGGGCGTGGGGATGAACCCTACAAGCCCACTTTCATATTTGTGATGAATTGGTAGAAATTGTGCTAGAATTGTTATTAGGGATTAGATTGTGATCAATTTACTACGGATGGCTAGGTATTCATATCAATTGGGATTTGCAAGAGATTGGATCCCAATTCGATAGGAAACCCTAGAAATCTGAATTGGGTTGGAATCGAATTTCTGTAGTATCGGTTTGCAAGAGATTGGACCGATACTAGGATTTCCGGTTGCAATTCCATGCCGATACTCGTTTGCAAGAGATTGGACGGGTAGGAACTATCACAATCTAGATCGTGGACCGAGTTTGCAAGAGATTGGGCTCGGTGCGCGATTGGACGATGATGTTGATCCTAATGCTAGCTTTCCTAGGCTAGGGTTTGCAAGAGATTGGACCCGAACCTAGGATAGCTATAGACCGGCAACAGCGCGAGAGCGTGAGCTTGGTTCTACATTCAGTTGCAACTAGTTCATCCAAATTCTCATTCAAGCAATTTTGTTACCGATGAACCACATTTATGAAATACGGTGAGTAGCGGGGATTCCCCATTCCCTAGACGTTCTTTATTTGATTTGATATTTCGCACATTTGTCTGACGATTGTGACAGGATCGCCAAAGGCAAATTTCTCTCTTAAGTAGCCAGGTTGATTTGGAGCAAGCACGGTCATTCGTCCTCCCTGTGTTCGATATCCCGCTCGTTGCTACACCGTGCACTTGCGGTAAAACTACAACCGTTCTTTGGGTCACATCCCGGAGCGATCAAGTTCCGACCATCCCTGCCACCACCCACCGCCCTGGGTCCGCAGCAGAGGGATCCATCACCACCCCCAGAGGGTGGTGCCTCTGCCTGATATAGTCTATCCCACCGTTTGCCTCCCCCATATTTTTAGTGCCCATCTGTCTCTTCGGGGCCCTGCTTTCATACAGCTTGGGGGAGGATACACACCCATGCATTTGCATTGCATCATATCACATTTTTATTTTATTTTTATTTCCATTTTTCTCTCTCTTTTATTTGCACAGTTTTTATTTTTATTATCCCACCCGCCCCGCCCCTCAGCATCATCTCCCTCTCACGAGCGATTTCTTAGCAATGAGGACACTGCTAGGTTTAGCTTGGGGGATGAGCGCTACCGCTTTATTTTTATCTTTATTTTTTACATCTTCTTTTCTTATTTTCAGTTTTTATTTCACTTTATCGCCACTTTACCGCCCCATTTTATTTTTCTCTTTTTGCATCATGTCTTCTGTTTTTTTCTCCATGCACGCATATCTTTTTATTTATTTTCCCTTTCTCTGTTTCTTTTTATTTCTACTGCGGATGGTCTAAATGATGATATCTCTCTAGGCTCTATTAGTTTTTAGCGATGCTTATCTCTTTGGCGTGCTATTAGGATTAATTTCAGCTTTATTGTCTATATGCATGTATTTCTTTTGATGATCTGTCTGATTTAATACCTGATATGAATTGAAGTCAATTGCATGAATTTGTATCTAGTATGATTTATGGTGGGAAGCGCACCCAGGTTCACGCATCACTGAACACTTGGAGCACCTGTTTTTATTATCTTATTCACTTCTGTTTGCATGCATGTTGACATTGTGATTCTTACCGCATGCTATTTTCAGTATCCATTTAGAGAAGTGAAATGCCCAAGCTATATATGAGTTTAGTTAGAGTTTTATTTTATTGAACTGATGTGCACCTCTTATGAGTGAACCGAGTGTCTCATTATCTTCCTTCTCCACATATCTATTTTTTTCTCTACATATCAGTTGGTTACACCCCTATAGCTACTTTATTGCATCTCACTTCCCATGTATAAAAATAAAAGGTATATCTTCTTAATTGAAAAAAAAAGAAAACAAAAGAAGAAAAAAAAGAAAAGAAGGAAAAGAAAAGGAAAACAAAGAAAAAGAAAAAGAAAAAAAGAAAAAAAATGAATAAATACCGTTTTGTGTTATTTCACTAAGAATCTATATCTTGTTCTGGGAAGAAAAATAAAATTCCATATCATTTTCATTGATGCGATACCTCAAGCTAAGCTTGGGGAAGCAAACCAACTGATCATATGAGTGAGCTTGACATTAGAGTGGAGACGGTGCACGTCGGGGAGATTTAATAAAACCCTAACTTTACGAATTACTTTAGTTTTGGGGATTTTTCACGTATCAATTTGAATATCTGAATGGCATGATCTTTCTATTCTATATTGCATGTTGCGTGAATCCTTTGTGCTCCTTATGTATCTCTGATTGAAAGGGCGTTGTCAACTATTTTATACTAGACTCTAGGGATTGCATGAGATTGATAGGATTTGACGGTGTTATTTCAGTAGATCCCTATTCTTTGCATGCATTGCATGACATATGATATATAAAGCTTGAAATTACCAATAGCATGCATGTTTAGCACTCAGAGAATCGTGATAAACTTTATAGGCCTGAGATCTGACCGATCATCCTTAGCACTTCTCTCTTTTTGTTTTTCACTTCCTTTTGTTTACATTTTCTTATTTTCATTTTGTTTTCCTCCCGACGTACCGATTATTCGTCTTCCTCGAGGACGAGTAAGAGGTAAGCTTGGGGGATTTTGATGTGTCCATATTTTATATCATTTCATATTCCCATCGCATTGCATGTCATCCCCGCGTCCAAATCCCACTTTTTCTGCGATTTTGGTATTTCTGACGATATTTCGAGTTTCGTAGTATATTTTGAGTTTTCAAGGATTTTGGAGCGATTTGGACCCCCGCCTGGGTATGTACACATCCGACTTACTCATGAGCCTCTTGGCAGGGATCTGGAGGAGTTCGCCGTGTTCCCGGAGCTGTTGGAGGAGAGAAGGAAGAGAAGAGAGAGAGAGAGAGAGAGAGAGAGAGAGAGAGAGAGAGAGAGAGAGAGAGAGAGAGAGAGAGAGAGAGAGAGAGAAGAGAGAGAGGCCACTACTGCAGCATCAGAGCTTTCCTAGAAAATGCTCGGCCTGAGCAGCTTGCTGCTCGGGCCGAGCCATGACATGTTGAGAAGCAGCGGATACGGCAGACTCGAGCCGAGCAGCTGATGGCACGCCCCGAGTAAGCCCCCGAGCACACCCCGAGCAGCCGACCGAGTCATCCATTTTGAGGACGAGCAACTTACGACGCGGGCTGAACCACTGGCCGAGCTGCTCCGACTCGGGCCGAGTCACCTACTCGGTCGACACTTCCTGGGGCATTTTTGGAACAATTTTTGAACGCGCGATGCACGCGATTTGGGGCAGCTGAAGCTCGCGACTGCGGGCTTAGCGAAAGGAGATCATTTCTGAGTTTTGTTTAGGGATTTTTGAGGAGCTTTTGGGCGATTTTCCTGTAAGGATTTTTGGATGAATTTTTGTAGCAAACTTTGGATCGTTAATTGAAGATTATTGCTTTCTGCTCTTTTCTGGATTTGTTCTTCGTTCATTCTCGCTGTAAGTAATTTTTAGCCCTAATTTCTTTTGTTGCAAAAATGTTTTCCTACGCGAAATTGATATTTTTGTACATTCCGATCACCATGAGTGAGTAGATCCTTTCTAGGGCTGATGGGTGAACCCTAGGATTTTAGGGGAAAATGTAGATCTGGATCCTTATATCGAATTGGGGATTTTGGGTTGTATTTAGATAGATCCTTCCGAATCCGTAGATCACCCGTACTGAGATCATGCCTATGGTCTATGGAATTGATGTTCTTAAGGGGTATCTGGGGATTCGAATAGGGAAACCAATGAATCCAATCAAGGCACGTGACCATGCCCGGCTCGCGCCTTGAGGGGATCCATCGACGAACTATACTGCTACGTCGATGGCTACCGCCATTGCATCGACGAGAGCCACCGAAATACCCCGCAATTCTAACCCACGAGAGTGGTACGAATTGGGGGATTAATTCTCTAGCCCCAATGCCATGTGAGGAACCTATTCAACATCAACCCCAACGATCCTAGCGGCGATCCCTAAAGCCCTAGTTCCTTTTATTATATTACACAGCCACAACAATCAACCCAATTCATTCTCACTCCGACCGCTACAATACTTCTAGATTTAGAAATAGACTGAGATTACCACAGACACTATTACCATCCCTGTGGGATTCGACTATCTTTTATACTATAACTCGACACCGTCCTCTTGTAGATTGAACTCGAAGTCGTAGCCTAGGAGCCATATCACCCCTGGCGATCGTGACACTGCTAGGTGGGTCCTAGCTGTAGATTGCGGGCGCGTCACCTCACGTATATAAGATGGGATCAAATGAATCTGGGCCGTTGGATCATCAGATCGACGACTCATATCGAGTTTACGAACTGCCACTGACAGGCAGTCGACTGATTGAAATCGTCAGTCGACTGGCCGAAAAGATAGAGATCGAATTGGTTTGACAGACAGTCGCATGTTGAGTAAGTCACAGTCGCCTGTCGGAGAGACAATCGACTATAACTTCGCAACAGTCATCTGACAGAGGATCAAGAAATATGTAGAACAAACAAAGACATCTCAAGATTAGGATAGGCGCCTGATGAACAACTTGCAGTTGCCTGTCGCAGAGACAGTCGACTGGAAAATGTTCATTAGTCGCCTGTGCGAAAAGTTCAGTCTGCAGTAGGAAAAAAATGAGTTGGGCAGGCAACTGTGGAAGGAATGACAATCTTTTGTCCTGGTCCAAAAGTGTACAAAGAGGCTGAAATCCAGAGGATTGTGACAACTCACCCTATGACCTATACTCTAACAATACTCTAATTAAGAAATCAATATCAAAATATTATAGATTAACTTACAAATCACGTATATTAATCCAAACAATCGAAATCATCAAAATCTCAAATACATCCCTTCAAAAATATATGAGAAACATATAGCCTATCAAAACAAGAGAAGTTAAATGATGATATGAGTTCAAGCATGATATAACATGAAAGAATGAACTCCTATAATTCAGATTCACCCATAATCCCTAATTCTCCATGCAACATCACAAATTAATCTTCTTTAAGAGGTTTAGTGAAGATGTTGGCGATTTGTTTTTAGGTTTCAATGTACTCTAAGATGATGTCCTTCTTAGCTACATGTTCATTAATAAAGGGGTGTCTCAGATCTATGTGTTTGGTATGGAAGCGATGTACCGGATTCTTGGAAAGACAAATTGCACTTGGTTATCAACTATGATAGGACAAGTATCACAATTGACACCATAGTTTTTAAGTGTGTGTCTCATCCAAAGAACTTGTACACATGCAAGACCCGCGCCAATATATTCTGCTTAAGTCGTGGACAATGATATCGAGTTTTGTTTCTTGGAAAATCAAGAAACTAAGGAATTTCCTAGAAAATGGTAAGTGCCACTAGTACTCTTCCAATCGGATTTGCATCCGGCAAAGTCGGCATCACTATAAGAGATTAGCTCATATGTGCTAGACTTAGGGTAAAGTAACCCATAATCTAGTGAATGATTGAGGTAACGAAAAATTTGTTTAACCACAATCAAGTGTGACTCCTTAGGTCTAGCTTGAAATCTAGCACAAAGACATACGGAGAACATAATATCGGGCCTACTAGCGGTTAAGTAAAGTAAGCTACCGATCATACCTCGATATAAACGAACGTCTACATCTTTCCCATTCAATCCTTGTGTAGATGGGTTGTCGTACTTATGGGAGTCCGTTTACTAGAAGACAATTCCATCCCAAATCGCTTCATAAGCTCCCCGGTGTACTTTGTTTGATTTATGAAAGTTCCATCCTTCATTTGCCGAATTTGTAGACCAAGGAAGTAGTTTATCTCACCCATATGGCTCATTTCGAATTCATCCTTCATAGACTTAGAAAATTCTTAGCAAAGATTAAAGTTAGTAGAGCTAAAAATTATATCGTCTACATAAACTTGATTTAACAGGAAGTTGTTTTCATAATCTTTAATAGAGAGAGTTGAATCAAATTCACCCATTTTAAAACCTAAATCCAAAAGAAAGGGTTTGAGTCGATCATACCAAGCTCTAGAATCCTATCTCAACCCATATAACGTTTTCTTAAGTTTGAAACCGGGTGGTTAAGAAACATAAGCTTCTTCATTAACAATACCATTTAAAAATGCACTTTTAATATCCATTTGAAATAAGTCAAAAAAATTTATGGGATGCAAAAGATAAAAGCAATCTAATTTCTTCTAATCTAGCTATGGGGGCAAATGATTCTTCGAAATCAATACCTTCCTCTTGCTGATAGCCTTGAGCTACTAACCTTGCTTTATTCCTTGTGATGACCTCGTTCTCATCGGTCTTGTTCTGAAAAATCCACTTAGTCCCAATCACTTGGTGATCACTTGGAAGAGGAACGAGCTCACAAACTTCATTTCTCTCAAATTGCATGAGCTCTTCTTCCATTGCAACTATCTAAGAGCTATCTTCACACGCTTCTAGGATGTTCTTTGGCTCAATGGTAGATACAAATGCACAATGAGAGAATTCATCAATTATTGACCTTGTTCGTACACCCACACCAATATCTCCAATAATTTGGTCATGGGGGTGATTATGAACAGTTGGATAAGCTTTGGGAATCCTTGCATCACTTGAAACATCTTCAATAATTTCATTAGTATTGTTAGTCTCAATAATAGAATCATTAACTTTAACATTACTAATGGAATCACATAACACATCTACACTACGAAAAACAACATGAGGAATATCAAAATCTTCATAAAAAGATACGTGTAGTGATTCCTCGATCGTTGAAGAGGTTTTGTTGTATATCCGGTAGGTTTTGCAACGTGTGGAATATCCAACAAAAATTCCTTCATCGGATCTTGGCTCAAATTTATCTAAGTTACCAAAAATGTTCTTAATAAAACATTTTAAACCAAAAACACGAAAATATTTAACTTGCGGCTTTTTATCATAAAATAATTCAAAACAAGTTTTGTTCATTTGGGGCCTAACTCGGATCCTATTAAGCACATAACATGCCGTATGCATCGCCTCCATCCAAAATTGTAGTCTAAGATGACTATCATGGAGTATGGTACGGGCACACTCTATTAGGGTCATATTCTTTCTCTCAACAGCACCATTTTGTGGTTGTGTGTGAGAAAAAGAAAAATTGTTAGTAATCCCGTTGTCATCACAAAACTTGGTGAAAGATTCATTCTCAAATTCTCCTCCATGATCACTACGAATAGTGATAATGGCGGATGCTAAGAAATTTTGAATTTTCTTTGCAAATATAGTAAACTCTTCAAAAGCACCATTCTTATTGGTTAAAAATGAAACCCACGTAAATCTAGAGAAGTCATCAACGACAACTAATCCATAGTGAGCATTACCTAAAGAGGCGGTTCTAGTTGGCCCAAATAAATCTAGATGAAGTAATTCTGGGGGCCTCTTAGAAGTTATGCCTTCTTTAAGGTTGAAAGATGATTTACTTAGTTTACCTCTTTGACAAGAATTACAAAAGTTTTTCTTACTAAAAACAATTTTCGGAAAACCTTTTACCAGATCATGCTTATCTAACTTATATAAGTGCTTAAAATGAACATGACCAAAATGGCGATGCCATAATCGTTGTTCATTTATATTAGCAACTAAGCAATGTTCTATGGTTTTAGGCAAGCTCAAATAAAAAATATTTTTATGCCTAATACCGGTAAATAGAATATGTGAATCAATATTTACAATTTTACATATACCCTCTCCGAAGTTATACTTGTAACCCTTGTCACAAAGTTGACTAATGGAGATAAGGTTATGTTAGTGCACGGGTAGGAACCCAATTTGGGTATCCGCATACCCGGCCCGTTTAGCATACTCGACCCAATACCCCTGCACTCTAAGCGAGTTACAGTTGAGTCGGACGAACAGGTCATTCGACCGTTGGACTAGCGTCGACATTCAATGGAGAGTTAATGGGGCCGAGTAAATGGGCAGCCGTTAACTCGAATGCCGGAGAAGATCGTTCCCCAATCAATGAGGGACGGTTACACATCGCTAAGAAGGAGCTACCTATAAATAGGCCGACAAATGAATCTAAAGGGGTTCCATCTTCAAAGTACGAGCTCTAAGACATAGAACGCTATCTTCTCACTTTCACCATTCTGATATTCGAGCTTGTGTCGTTACTCTAGAGACGAACCTCCGTGGGTCGACCTCAGCTACATCAAGCTCCCTCTCTTCCTTAAGTTCCATACTAACTTAAGCATCAGAGGGGATTTGGTTCGGAACCCAGATCCGACCCCCCCTAACGACTCCCCGTGGTGTAGATCGACGATCACTATCCAATGTTGAAGGTCGACGTCAAGCCCTTCAACCTCGAACGGTCGACACAGTGATTTCTCGTGGGTCGATCGAAGGCCGTATCCTCCCCGACAACCATCATTCGACCCTAGTTCTTCCAACCAAGGGTCCCACTCCAGACGCTGATAAGGCTCCATCTCAGCACGTTGAGTCTCCGTCAGCTTGACAACTGTCCTGGTCAATTTTGGCCTTAACAGGTTGGTGCCGTCTGTCGGAATCCACGAGTCGATATCCCAATCAATGAACCTCTTGACCATGTCGACTCGCCCGACCACATCCTCCAAGGTTGCCGCAAGACCCCCCCCCAACATCGGGATCTTCAACATGATAATGGCAGGTCCCCCGCACCCGAAGTTATCAACCTCTCTCCAAAGCTTCTATGCTGGGAGGTTGATGACAGTATCCTTGGGGAAAAAGCGTCGCAGAGATTCCACACCTCCTATCTCTTTCTCGTGTGAAGATCTGGAAGGTGTAGAACTACCGCATGATGATGCCGTCATCATCACGACCGCCATCAAAGAGATCGCCGTGAAAAGGCTGCTTGTCAAAACCGAAAGCTCGTGCGACATACTCTTCTTCACTATGTTGGAGATGATGAAGTTGTCCTCGATGGAGCTGACGCCTTGTACGGGACCCCTGGTGGGATTCACCGGGCATTCCAGCCCGATAGGGGGCATCATCACCCTACCGATGACCCTCGATATGTGTCCTCGACAAATCACTCGCCTAACCAATTTCATGGTAGTGAAGATCAACTCAACGTATAATGGGATCATCGGAAGGACACTACTGAATGCCATCGAAGCTGTAGTCTTAACCTTCCATCAGATGATCAAGTTCCAGACCCCCGATAGAGTCGAGAGAGCAAAATGGGATTCAGAAACAGGCGCGGTCGTTCTACACGCTGTCCACCATCCTTAGGATGATCGAGCAGGTAGATCCAGTTGATCCACGGATCGAGGATCGACGGCCTGCTGCGGTCGAGGAAATGGAGAACATCAAAGTATCTAACGAGGAAGGAAAAACCATCTCAATTGGGTCGCTGCTCCCTTGTGACCTAAAAGAGAGGTTAATCGCTTTCCTAAGAGAACATGCCGACATCTTGCCTGGACCCTGAAGGACGTGCCCGGCATTGACCCTGAGGTAGCATCCCACAAGTTGGGGTAGACCCGACCTCCAGGCCCATGAAGCAGAAGAAGGGAAACATGGGAGACAAAAAGATGAAAGGTATGATCGAAGAAGTTGATCGACTTCTGGAAGCTCGCTTCATTCGAAAAGTCAAATACCCTGAATGGCTCTCGATTGTTGTGATGGTCAAGAAGGCAAATGGCAAATGTTGAATGCATGTTGACTTCATCGACATTAACAAGGCATGCCCTAAAGATAGCTACCCACTGCCACAAATCGACCATCTGGTCGACAGTGCCTCGGGCTACGAGCTTCTCAGCTTCATGGACGCCTTCTCAGGATATAACCATATTCAGATGGCACTGGAAGATGTGGAGAAACTTCTTTCATCACTAATCGAGGTATATTCTGTTACACAAAAATGCCATTCAGTTTGAAAAATGCAGGGGCAACGTACCAATGCATGATGAACGTCGTCTTCGAGGCTCAAATAGGGCGAAACCTAGAAGTTTACGTTGACGACATGTTGGTTAAGTCGAAGAAGCCAACGGATCACATTGCAGATCTCCCAGAGATATTTGCACAGATCCAGCGATACAACCTTCGGCTAAACCCCACCAAATGTACGTTCGTGGAAATTCCTCGGTTTCATGCTGACGAATCGGGGGATCGAAGCCAACCCTGACAAGATCACTGCCATCATCATGATGAAAGAGCCCTCGGCTCTCAGGGAGCTCCAAAGGCAGAACAGAAGGATAGCAGCCCTGGGACGATTCCTGTCTAAGTCAGCTGAAAGGTCATTGCCTTTCTTCAAGGTGTTGAGGAAGGCGATAACCTCCATATCGACCGACAAGAGAACCATCGAGTGGGATACAGACTGCAAAACAACCTTCTCCGAGTTAAAGGAGTACCTTTGCACCCCACCGCTCCTGACAAAGCCAGATAAAGACAACCAACTCATCATCTACCTGGCCGCCACTGAGGAGGCCGTAAGCTCGGCGCTCGTCAAAGAAGACGCCGGGATACAACGACCCATCTACTACATCAGTCAGGTTCTCTGAGGCGCAGAGGTCAACTACACGAGGATCGAGAAAATGACTTTCTCACTGGTCCAATCTGTAAGGAGGCTACGACCATATTTCCAAGCGCACACCATCTTGGTCCTCACCGACACTCCCCTAGAAAAGACCATGAAGAGGTTCGACTGTTTAGGGAGAATGATGAAGTGGGGGGTTGAACTAAGCGAGTTCGACATTCAGTTCAAATCGAGGACCGCCATCAAAGGGCAGGCTCTTGCCGAATTTATTGTCGAACTCACCTATAACGATGGTCCCTAAGAAGAGGTATACGCAACTGGCTCACACCTGAGGCTGTTGCCTCGTCCTCAACAAGCGTCAACCCCCCAAGTGGAACGAAAGATTCAAATGAAGATGAGGGAACCTAGATCGTTCAAGTCGACGGTTCGGCCACGCAAGCCAGAAGCGGGGCCGGGATAATCATCCAAACATCCGTGGGCGACATATTTGAATATGCCCCTCGTTTCGATTTCCAAACCACTAATAATGGTGCGGAATATGAAGCGTCCATAAATAGACTCCGACTGGCTTGAGCCCTGGGGCCAAGAGTGGTCCAACTACTCAGCGAATCCAACCGTGTCACACCCATCAGCTGAATGGTACGTCCAAGGCCCGCGACGACTCAATGCAGAGTTACGTGCAAGTCGCTAAAGCAGAGCTTGCCACATTCGCACACGTAGAAATTCATCACGTGCCAATGTCGGAGAATCATCGAGCTGACGCCTTGTCGAAGCTTGCATCGTCCTCCCCCGTGGGACTCGATCGGACCATGTATGTACAACGCCTACCCCATCCTAGCGAACTGGCACAAGAACTGCTGAGCCTCGATCAAGAGGCCACGTGGATGGATCCGATAATCCGTTACCTAAGCACCGGGGAAAAATCGACCAACACAATGGAGGCACGAAAACTCGAGCGGAAGGCTTTCCAATTCGTTCTGCTAGATGGTTCATTGTACAAAAGACGATGGACCAGACATCTTCCCCTATCTTAAATGCTTAGCCCCGCAGGAAGCGCACTACATGATCCAGGAGATTCATGAGGGCGACTACGGGAACCATTATGGAGGGAAACTTGACCGGCGCCCCGTTTACGGTTTGGGCGCTGTGTCGTTTTACCGCAAGTGCACGGTTGAATGACTACTAGCCTCGCCTAGGTTGTGTGCTAGCTACGCAGCTGATATGGGTGGAAGTGTAGAAATAAAAGAAAGAAATGAAAAAGACAAGAAACGAATCCCCGCTAACACGGGCTAGAGCACTCATGACACTTGGCATTTGACTTGACCAAGGGTGAGACATTGCCCCTGAAGGTGGTACCTAGCGTCAATGGGCCCGATATTCCGGTCGATGCCCAGTACGCTAGGTCTACCCGGTTTCAGACGGTGGGCATTCCCATGTCCATTAACACTTTCCGCAACCGGGAGCATTAAGGCCACAATGATAACTCCCGACACTTTGTCCAAGCCGTTCCCACGCGCGATGACTCGATGTCTACGCTAGGGGCGTGAGCTGTGGCTAGGGAGTCAACCGCCAAGTTTATTCCCCCTTGTCCCAACGGTCAGAGACGGTCTTTCTCCCGTCAATGACAATGAAACGCCCCCGCGTAACCCTAATGGCCAAATAGGTCGAATGTAATTTCTAGCAATACATCGAAGCGGATCTTGACTGGACAAGACACCGGACCCCAATCCCCAACACGACTAGTGTATTGCCGAATGAATTGGACTCAGTTTGCTAGAAATTCCCATTGACACATTCTATCGAACACATACCATGCAATCAAGTCAAATGTAAATTTCCAAGCATCAATCCTACCCTAACCCGTATTAGGGTTCATCAGACACTACTCAATGGTGAAGTACATTAAAACAAACAACAGAAAAGACATACAAACGTTCACCATCAAGAAAAATGAATACAACACAAAACAATGGAAAACAAGAGAAAGAAATACTTATCTCACGTTCGAATCCATCAATCCGGTACAAGATTTATTGGAAGATAAAAGCCTAATCTAAACTAACCAAAGCTCCCAGCAAAGGGGCTGAAAAAACCCGAAAAAAATAGAAGAACTCCTCCATCAGTCAGCCAACATCGTGTATTTATAGTCCCCTAACGGTTCGGGTTCAAATACCCAACAAAATCGCAGAAATAGAGGTCACCCGATCGGTTGATGAGTCAACCGATCGGGTGAGAGCTTTGAAGATCTTCAACCGGGCGCTGAGGCGAGCGGGTGGAGTGAGCGGGTCGTCCATTTGAGAGATGCGGCATCAGGTGAACCGATCGGTTGAGTATTCAACCGATCGGTTGGAAATATGCCCCAAAAGACAGAGACTTCTGTCGACTTCACACGGTCAGCGAACCGTCGGTTGAGCTCTCTGGGTCGTCGCTTGGAAGATTCGGCTACAGGTGAACCGTTCGGGTGAGATGTCACCCGATCGATTGGAATTCAGCTTCAAATGGCCGAGAACTCTGCTGTGTTCAACCGGTCGGCGAACCGGTCGGTTGGGCTGTACTTCGCTTCAGCATCAGTCCGGGTCGGACACGCGTGCACCACACGATCGGTTGGATGTGTCCAACCGATTGGTTGAGGGCTGAAAAATATCAATCTTCGTCGTTCGACCCCCTGGATCATACGTGACTCCTCCAGTTGCTCCGGGGACTCATGATATCTTCGTTATATGTCCCCTACGCTTGCAATCTCCTGCAAACACACAAAAACACGGAGAAGTGAAAGAAAACTAAAAATCCCAAGAAAATGGGAACGGGATGACAGAAAACAACGGAAAACACAAAGAAGACGTGTGTGAATATATAAAATATAAACACACGTCAAAATCCCCCACGTTGAACCCTTCCTCGTCCTCGAGGAAGACGAGCGAGAATAGGAGCTCAGAGGGAGAAAATAGAGAGAAAGAGATAGAGAAAGAGAAATTAAAATCCTAAATAGCCTGTCAGGGCCAACGAAATCAAACACGCCATGCTAAGCAAGCATACGACAAAACACAACACTAAACCAAGGAATACGAGTCCAAACAAGTGTCGTGGGCCCACGCGGTGAAGCGCGAGTGAGTGTGATCGTGTGCTTGCAGACGGTGTCACTATCTACATTGTGCAATAAGCTCCATATACACAAATCTAAGAAAAGACCCAAATATCGATTCGATTTGAAATAAGCGGTGAATAGTAACTCAAGCATGCATGAGAAGAGTATGAGAATAGAAGCGTATCATACATCAGGGACTCCACATCTAGGAACTAGGAAATCACCACACTATCGCCTAGGTAATCGCTAGAATGTTCCTATGCCAAGTGTTTTCGAAAACGATGTGGGTTGAGATGATGTGGAGTAGAACACTCGGTGCAAATTCTCGCCTTCCCTTTATTCTCGATAGATATGAAAATATTCACACATTTTTTTGGGTTTTGGGCATTTGGCTATACATATTTTTTTCCTTTCTTTTCTCTTTTCTTTTCTTTTTTTGGGTTTTTCTTTTCTCTTTTTTTTTGAATTTTTGGATTTTGAGGTATATACATGTGTGTACTCTCCCAAGTGGGAGAACGGTATACGACGAGGGGATTTGCACCAAGTAAAATAAAAAAGAAATCGGATTCTAAGCACTTGGGCAAAGGAGATTTTTCTCGCTAATCAGAGCATAGGCTAAATGGGTTATCCCAGTACTAATTGTGGAATCCCGACACATGCGAATTGAAGTATACGATATAAATATATGCATGCATAAAGAAGCAGACAGGGGAAGCAAATACCTCATATTCAAATCGAAGCATGATAATCTAGGGGTCATCCCAGGACAGGTATATAAATCAAAATCACAAAGTAGAAGCACACCATAAGATAGATACGACACACGACTCACAAAAAAACAAAGTGAACCCACGAAGCATGAAATGCAAGAGGACTCGGCTTCCTAGGATTAGTGAATGTGAATATCGAAGCCATGCTAGGTGTGTGTGTGTGTGATTCTGTGGCAATTCATCAAATGGGGTCATTTCTAGGAGAAAGAGATATAAAGAAGAGAAAGAAAAAGAAAAACTCGAAGAAAACGACTCAAAAACGAAGAAAAAGACACAACTGACGCACGAAGTGCGACTCCCCCAAGCTGAAAATTGCATTGCCCTCAATGCAATAGTAGTAAATACGGGAGGGCAACGAAAATGAGGGAAAAGTACGCACCGACACAAAAATTGACAAACGTGAAAAACACACAAATGAAACTAAAAAATAAAGAAAAAGAAACACAAAAATAAGAATCACATAAAAACAAACACACGACAAAGACGTCACACGACAACATGCACAAAAGTCGATTTCTCCCAAGCTGAACATGGCAATGCTAGCGAAATGATATGATCATGGTGATGCAGAAAAATGCTAGGGGGAAGATCGGAAAAGAAAAAGAAAGAAATCATAAAGCAGGAGAGGACGAGTCCTCGTCCTCCTCAGTAGAGGATGGGGGTGAAATGATAGAAGGGCACGACATGATGGGTTATTACGATGCAAAAGGAAACCCTAGATACGCTCCCCTCACTAAGGAGAGGAGACGAGATTATTCTAATCTAAACTAGAAAGCGGTAAATTTTTAAACTACTGGATTAGGATACACCTGAGCATATGCGGATCCAGAATCTGGAGTGGGGCAGGTAGCTGCTCTAACTGCTCCTTCTGTGGCTCCGCCAGAAGCACTGTGCCACGAGTGCCAATGGACCCAAGCAATCCACCTCCAAGCATCTTTAGTAGGTGTCCACCTGTGACCTGCAAAGGACGAGATGCATTAGTCCATGGCAAGAAATCTTTTTCCAAAATAAATGTATCCCAGAGATAATCATCAACATAAGATGGTAAAATAATAAACGGGTGACGAATACTCCCTGAGAATGGGTCGCTATCCTCTGTACTAGTGACGACCGAATTCTTGCTCTCCATGAGAAGTGGCTCTCCAGGTAGTGACACACCGCAGCATACCTCAAGAAAAGTAGATCATGTGTCCTGCGAGAGATATGATGTGTCAAAAATATCTAAGTCTAAAGGAATAGGACGTGAAAAGTGAGACTTAAATGTGGAGTGAGAGTGAGTATGAAAATCTCCCTGAATAGGGGTAATATGCTCAAGTAGATGCTCGGCCACAGAAGAAATGGAGAGTGACGGTAGAGGTAGATGTGACTCAGGCTCCATGAAATGGACCATCATATCCAAGCCTTCATGCACATCCTCCTCGACGATATGCTCATGCTCCACCATCTGCCCGATGTCCTGAATGACATCCTTATGGTTGACCACAGACCAAGGAGGAAGCTGTGACAGAGATGGCTGTAGAGGTGGATGTGGAGCGGACCCCTCACATGTGGTCGTGGTGTGCTCGTCCTCACGCACATCCTCCTCACCGGTATGCATAAGCTCTGTGGTCTCCTCGGTGCTCTCATAGGACTCGTGTGGGGTATCCAAATCAAGACGAGAAGTCTCACCCACAGATCCTATAGAAATCACCTCATCCCCATTATCATCGTCAAAAAATTCTTCGTCATCCAAGTGGTAGTGTTGGAAAAATGGGGTATCGGCATGAGATGTGTCTATGGTGGCCGATGAGATGGTGGTCTTAACCATAAAAGTGGGTATATCCTCTCATTCATCCCCTCTCCTCGGTGTACACTCGGTGATTGGTACCATCAAGTTTTGTAATGCTTGGCCTTGGTTAAACATGGCACTTTCAAGGAAAAACACGAGACTTGATTCTTCTTGCGTTGGTGGAGGGATATAAGGTTGAGGAAATGGATGGGAGGTGTTTGGGCTAAGGTTATGGGAAAATATTTGGCCTTGGTGTAGGGGGAGGCTCTCAAGCGTTAATGGGCAATCATAATACACGTGCCCTGCCATCCCACAAGTCTCACAAATCACAAAGGAATAAGGATCGTATCCTCCCATCTGAGCATCGAAATCTGATCTCCACATGGCAATATCAAAGATACCTGGACAACAAAAACAAGAAAACTAGAGAGGAGCGTCAATAACACAAGAGAATAAAAAAAGATAATATAATGGTGGGGGAAAAATTTCTTGGTTATTGTATTTTTTGTGCATAGTCTAACGAACCCAAGCTAAGCTAATATCAAACCGAACGCCTCCCCAACAACTGTGCCAAAAACTTGACCGGCGCCCCATTTACGGTTTGAGCGCGGTGTCGTTTTACCGCAAGTGCACGGTTAGTGTAGGGTGCGAGTTTATCGAACTCAGGGAGGTGGATGGCTTGAATGGCTACTAGCCTCGCCTAGGTTGTGTGCTAGCTACGCAGCTGATATGGATGGAAGTGTAGAAATAAAAGAAAGAAATGAAAAAGACAAGAAACGAATCCCCGCTAACACGGGCTAGAGCACTCATGACACTTGGCATTTGACTTGACCCAGGGTGAGACATTGCCCCTGAAGGTGGTACCTAGCGTCCATGGGCCCGATATTCCAGTCGATGCCCAGTACGCTAGGTCTACCTGGTTTCGGACGGTGGGCATTCCCATGTCCATTAACACTTTTCGCAACCGGGAGCATTAAGGCCACAATGATAACTCCCAACACTTCGTCCAAGCCGTTTCCACGTGCGAGGACTCGATGTCTACGCTAGGGGCGTGAGCTGTGGCTAGGGAGTCAACCGCCATGTTTATTCCCCCTTGTCCCGACGGTCAGAGGCGGTCTTTCTCCCGCCAATGACAATGAAACACCCCCGCGTAACCCTAATGACCAAATAGGTCGAATGTAATTTCTAGCAATACATCAAAGCAGATCTTGACTGGATAAGACACCGGACCCCAATCCCCAACACAATTAGTGTGTTGCCAAACGAATTGGACTAAGTTTGCTAGAAATTCCCATTGACACATTCTATCGAACACATACCATGCAATCAAGTCAAATGTAAATTTCCAAACATCAATCCTACCCTAACCCGTATTAGGGTTCATCAGACACTACTCAATGGTGAAGTACATAAAAACAAGCAACAGAAAAGACATACAAATGTTCACCATCAAGAAAAATGAATACAACACAAAACAATGGAAAACAAGAGAAAGAAATACTTATCTCACGTTCGAATCCATCAATCCGGTACAAGATTTATTGGAAGATAAAAGCCTAATCTAAACTAACCTAAGCTCCCAGCAAAGGGGCTGAAAAAACCCTAAAAAATAGAAGAACTCCTCCACCAGTCGGCCAACATCGTGTATTTATAGTCCCCTAACGGTTCGGGTTCAAATACCCAACAAAACCACAGAAATAGAGGTCATCCGATTGGTTGATGAGTCAACCGATCGGGATAGAGCTTTGAAGATCTTCAACCGGGCGCTGAGGCGAGCTGGTAGAGTGAGCGGGTCGTCGATTTGAGAGATGCGGCATCAGGTGAACCGATCGATTGGAAATACACCCCAAAAGACAGAGACTTCTGTCGACTTCACACGGTCTGCGAACCGTCGGTTGAGCTCTCCGGGTCGTCGCTTGGACGATTCGGCTACAGGTGAACCGGTCAGGTGAGATGTCACCCGATCAGTTGGAATTAAGCTCCAAATGGCCGAGAACTCTGCTGTGTTCAACCGATCGGCAAACCGGTCGGTTGGGCTGCACTTCGCGTCAGCATCAATCCGGGTCGGACACGCGTGCACCACACGATCGGTTGGATGTGTCCAACCGATCGGTTGAGGGCTGAAAAATAACAATCTTCGTCGTTCGACCCCCTGGATCATGCGTGACTCCTCCCGTTGCTCTGGGGACTCATGATATCTTCGTTATATGTCCCCTACACTGGCAATCTCCTGTAAACATACAAAAACACGGAGAAGTGAAAGAAAACTAAAAATACCAAGAAAATGGGAACGAGACGACGGAAAACGACGTAAAAACACAAAGAAGACGTGTGTGAATATATAAAATATAAACACACGTCAAAATTCATAGCCATGAAGCTCGTGAGACCAGGGTACTTTTAGCCAACAATGTTCAAAGATGCCATCGAATACGTTCGACTGTGCTTAACTTGTCAAAAGTTCTCAAAGATGACCTCGACTCCACCAACTGATCTGATCCCCATCATCAGTCCAGATCCTTTTGCCAAATAGGGACTGGACCTCCTTGGACCATTCAAGCCAGCGAGTGGGCAACAGAGATACCTAATTGTGGCGATCGACTATTTCACCAAGTGTATCGAAGCATAGCCTATCTCCTGAATCACTTGGAAGGAGACTCGAAGCTTCGTCTGAAAGTCCGTCGTCTGTCGTTTCAGCATCCCACAATCCATATTAACGGACAATGGGACACAATTCGATAGCTCCGGCTTCAGAGACTTCTGCACAGAGCTGAAGATCAAGCTGCACTTTGCCTCCGTCGCCCATCCCCAGTCGAACGGATTGGCAGAGTCAGCCAACAAGAGCATCCTCAGGACCCTACAGAAGAGAATAACCGGGCTTGAAGGAACTTGGCCGGACGAGATTCCCGGTATATTGTGGTCATACAGAACGACCCACAATACCTCGACGGGCAAAACACCATTTTTGCTGGCTTACGGGTGCGAAGCCGTCGTCCCAGTGGAAGTCAATGAGCGACCGCTTCGTCTCCAGTAATACGACGAGGAAAGAAACTCGGAGGGCCTTGAACTCAACTTGCAACTGGTGGACGAGGTCCGTGAACGGGCGTTAGCAACCCTCATCGAATAAAAGGGCTGCATGGCCTGCTACTTCAACTCGAAAGTCCGTGAACACAGCTTCTGCGTGGGCGACTTGGTACTGCGTAAGGCCGTTTTCACTCCCAAGATCCTAAAGCAGGGGAAGCTCACTGGAAAATGAGAAGGACCCTTTATAGTAATCGATGTACTCGGTCTTGATACCTATCAACTCGCTACTTTGGATGATAGGAAACTTTCTCATCCTTGAAACGTTGAACATCTACAAAAGTATTATCAATGATTGTACTAAAAGGATAAATGACCGTTCTTTTTTTATCCTATGCATGTTCATCGTTCTTTGGCATCAATCGAAACACTCTCGTCTCATCGACCGTAAGTCAAAGGGGCATCGCCCCTCGCCACCGAACGACCCTTGTCGGTCGTAAGTCGAAGAAGCATTGCCCCTCGCCACCGAACAACCCTCGTCGGTCGTAAGTCGAAGGGGCCTCACCCCTCGCCACCGAACGACCCTCGTCGGCCGTAAGTCGAATGGGCCTTGCCCCTCGCTACCGAACGACCCTCGTCGGCCGTAAGTCGAAGGGGCCTCGCCCCTCGCCGTCGAACGACCCTCATCAGTGCATAAGCCGGAAGAGGTCTCCCCCTCTCTACCCAAAGGAGCGTGATTCATGGTCTAAAAGGTTATATTCATTAAGTTAATACGCCCATCCTATCCACGACATAACTTACCTAAGGATTTCTATGAAAATTCAAGTTAGGTTGTTGAGGGGCATACGCACGCAGACATTGAGATAAAATAGGAAGGCGAATACAAGAGCAACGCAAAAAGTCTTTCTTCGCAAAATATCTTTCTTCATTCATTTCAAATTAAAGAAATTACAGAAATTACAAAATCGAAGGATTGTCTTAGAGGGAGGGGGAGCGCTCCCTGACACCAAGATGCTGGTGAAAGCCTTCATCCCCCTTGTGAGCTTAGCAGTAAGCTCGGTCTTCTCCTTCACGGCATCCTCCTCGAGCTCTGCAACTTTGGCTTGAAGCTCGGCTTTCTCCACCTGGCTAGCTTTCGCCCACCTCTCAAAGTCATAGACTTTGGCCCGAAGCTCGATCGTATCCTTCTTGAAGGCATCAAGTTCCTCTTCGAGTTGGGACCTCTCCATCTACCACTGGTGCTCGACAGACTTGTGGAGGGCCAATAGTGACGAAAGGCTGTCTTTAGCCTTCGTCACCTCCCACTCAACCGCCGCCTTATCAGCGAGGGTCTTTCCCAAGGCCTCCTCCACCTCATTCACCCGTGCCTCGAAGCGAATTGCTCTATGCTCCATGTCTGCCACCTGCCGACCACTGTCGATCAAGTCAGTAGCCTGACGGTACAGCACGGCCCTGAGGACGGACATCTACAAACACAACGAAGGTCAGTCAAGAACATCGACCAACTTGGATACCAAAAAGTAAAGGCTCGAAGGACATAGCTGATATCCTCCCACCACGAAGAAGTTGGCCATCCGCTCGAGGTCTAACTTCTGTAGGAACTCCAATTACTTGGGGAGGATCGAGTTCTCCACCATCCTGGCAGTCGTCCCTCCTTGCCAATGGCAAAGGGGGGCATGTGAATCTCACCTTGAACCGACCCTGAGGATCGAGATGAAAGACGATTGAGCAGCAATGCTTGATCAAACTCCCCACGGATCGAGCTGACCAGCGGAATGTGCGACACGATGTCACCCCACGGCCACTGATCCATGAGAGGCGACTTAGGGCCATGGGGCATCGAAACGGTCTCCGTCACCTCTGGAGTCTCAGGAGGAGTGACCCCCCTGCCTTTCCCCATTAGGTCCTCTTCATCCACCTGCCTCCTCTTCGAAGACCCTTCCTCCTTGCGGGATGGCGTCTCCCTCTTATGACTGTCTCCTCCAGTCGGCTCGATGACGTCGACAAAGTCAACATCGACCACCTCTGGCACCGCTACAACCACGACGAAAGCCAGATGGATAGGAGGCCGCAAGGGGGCTTGGCTAGAAGCCCTCGAAGAAGCTCGAGAAGAAGGCCTAGAGGCCTGCCTGGTCTCTCCCCCTCTGGAGGAGGAGCTCTGGTGGACATAGAGAGGGGGACCGAGAACCCGATCCCTCGACATGAGTGCTCGACGGATCGGTTCGAGCACCCGACCTTTCGACCGTCCTCTTCTTCTTCCACTGCTCCTTCCAGACATGATCCAAACTGGACTCGCCACTGCGTTGGCTACCATTGGTCATATCTGTAGACAACGAAAATAATTACCGTGAGTGGCGGAGATAAAGATATAAATTCGTGGTATCTTACCCGGGCTCCATAGAAGGATCTTTATCGTGTGGTCATCCAGTAAAGAATGAATCGACCTATCTTGTCCCGGTCGACTCAATAGAGTCTTCACTGCCTCGATCTCGCCCGGCAATAACCTAGCTCTGGCCTGCTCCAAAGAAGGATCATTACTATAAGTGGCAAAAATAAAGATATAGATTCAAGGTACCTTACCCGGGATCCATCAAAGGATCTTTATCGTGAGCTAATAATGAATCGACCTGTCTTGTCCCAATCGAATCAATAGAGTATTCACTGCCTCGGCCTCGCTCGGCAAAAACCTGGCTCTGGTCTGCTCCAAAGACAGACGAGACTCCATCGCAAGCTCGGAGTTCGGAGAACTCCAGCCATTGAGCAACGGTCCCAGATAAGGTAGAACGATGAACACGAAGGTGTCCGTCCACCCAGGGTCGGAAAATGGAAGGTCATATATGAGCCTCGTATCCAGGTGAGGAACGATATGGTACCACACTCGGTAAGGGTCAGCAATTATCCTAAAGAAATACCTGAACAAATCAAGGGTCAGACAGACTCCACAAAGCTTACACAACTCGATGAAGCCGACTAAGGGAGGGAAAGCGTGAGGAGCGAGTCTATAGATGGAGAGCTTCGAGAAGCATAGAACCTCCATAAGGAAGGGGTGCAAAGGGAATCGGAGTCCTAAGCGGAAAGATTTGAGATACACCCCAACCTCCTTCTTTTGTGGGAAACACATGACGTGTGTTTATATTCCATATATTCACGCACGTCTTCTCCATTGTTTTCCGTCGCTTTTCGTTGTTTCACATCTGTTTCTTTGTGTTTTTAGTTTCTTTTTACTTTCGTTGAGTTTATGTGCATTTGCAGGACAATGCTAGTGCAGGGGACATATATGGCCAACCTCATGAGTCCCTGGAGCAACAGAAAGTGTGGCACGAGATCCCAAGAGCCATTCGTCAAAGATGACTATGTATCAGCTCTCACTCGATCGGGTGGAACAGCCACCCGATCGGGCTATGCAGTCTATGTAAGTGCTGAAGAAGAGACTGTTCCACCCGATCGGTTCAGTGATCGGGTGGGTGTATGACAGAGTGCAATTTTGAAGGCCAAAGCTCACCAGGTCGGTTGACTTGCCAACCGATTGGGTCATCTATAGCTGTTGCTTCCCAAGCTCAAGAAATCTAAGACTCACCCGATCGGTTCAGTGATCGGTTGAGATTTATCAGATCTGAAGACATATTTTTCCGTCGTTTCACCCGATCGGGTGAATTCTCGCCCGATCTGGTGAGTGTCTGCTTTTGTCTTTTTGTGGGAATATTCTCTGGCATCTTGTCCACTTGTATAAATAGTGCTAGGTTTCCCCAGAAACGCAATCCCCACTTTTTAAGCTGTTTTTAGGGATTTTTCTGCTGCTTCGAATTAAACACTTAATGTAAGTTCTTTGATCGTTTTCATATTTTGATATTGTGTTTATGATTCTATTGCTACGGTGAACAATTGTTTGATTTCAATTCTGATGGCTACATTTTCTGTTGTTGCATTTATCACCATGTTTAGTGAGTAGTTATTCAATCTAGGACATTGGTGGAAGCCCCTTCGTGGGTTCTTCCTAGAACGGCCATAGGTCTAGGGATCCGATTGGATCTAGGGATTTTGACGGTTACGCGGGGGCGTTTCATTGTCATCAGCGGGAAAAAGACCACCTTTGACCGTTGGGCCAAGAGGAAATTAAATGGGAGTTTGATTATCTAGCCATAGCTCACCCCCTAGCGTTGACATTGAGTCCTTGCACGTGGGAATGGCTTGGATAAAATGTTGGGAGCGATCGTTGAGATCTTAGTGCTCCCGGAGTCGAATGGTGTTGGACATGGGAATGCCCACCGTCTGAAGCCAAGTAGACCTAGCGTATCATCCTGGGCATCGACCGGAATATCAGGCCCATGGGACGCTAGGTACCACTTTTAGAGGCAACGTCTCACTGCCAAACCCTTGCATTCGGTCATATTCCTTTCCTTCGGCCGTAATAGTGAGAATCCATGATTAGGGCGGAAGCCAAAGTCCTATATTACCTTATTACCTTTTACATCCTTTCTATTAGTTTACAATCATGACAACCAATCGAGAATAGGCTGGCTCATCAATCGGGTGATCCGGTTCCTGAATGTTTGCAAGTACAACACACGCCTCCCCGTGATTGACCCCTAAGACACACTTTGACACCGTGCACTTGCGGTTTATAAATTCTAATTCTAGTATCCACGTCCCGGTTTGCGTGTCAAAAGGGCAGCCGGTCAAGCTTTATGGCGTCGTTACCGGGGAGGCAACGTGCTTGTTACACTTAGGACCTTGTTATCCTTGAGACTAGCTCACATCCCAACCCCATGATCATTTTCACATTCTACATTTTTATTTTTATTTGTTTTTATTTCGTATCATACCATATGTGCTTTACGGTATATCTTAATTTTACATGCGCAGGAACTCAAGGAGTCTCGACGATTTAGTTCCTTTGGATCTTGAGATCAACGCTAGGCGTTTGAACGTAGAAAGAAGAAGAAGAGAAGAATTTTCCGCCATGGCAACACCCGTCACTCCTCCAAAGTCTTTGCTCGAATATTCGATGCCATCTATTGGGTCTACATCCAGCATTCAACCTTCGGCCATCACGACCGGAAACTTTGAGTTGAAGTCATCACTTGTGGCTTGGATCCAACAAGACCAATTTTCTGGAGCTCCCATGGAGAATCCCATCGAGCACTTAGACTCTTTCTTGGAGAAGTGTGAGACATTTAAGATCAATGGCGTATCAACCGAGGCTATTCGGTTAAGGTTATTCTCGTTCTCTCTGCAGGATAAAGTGAAGCAATGGCTAAGGGGCAAGGACCCCAACACATTCACTACTTGGGAGCAGCTTTCGAACGCATTCTTGAATAAGTTCTTTCCT
>JAULAV010004506.1:0-26091 GCA_030789695.1 Scilla litardierei
ATAGCAAGGTTGGACTTGGTCAACATGGGAGAATGAAGAGTAGAGACCAATTTGGGATTGAATCATATCTTCAATGGAGATCTCATCAAAACCTATTCAAAATCTTATACCATTTAGAGATTAGACCAAATCTCTAATTCCTAGCACAATTGGATTTTCTCCTAGTCAAATGAGTTTTGATCCTATCCTCTTCAAATCGGAACCCTGGATCCTAGGGATCTTTAAAATTGATATGTTCTCATCCCCATGCCGAAAATAGCCTTAGAAGAAGGGTTCCTATTGCCGCACTCTCTAAAATAAAAACTGTCCCAGCAATATAAAAGGATCCGCTACTAGGGTTAGGAGAAGACAGGGCCTCACCAATACTTCCCAAAGAAATTTGCGCTCTCCTCCCCATACGCCGCAAGTCAATAAGCCACCATCATTAACCCAAGATCGCAAGCAACCTAGGCCAACGTCATACCTATTATCATCTCTGCCGAGAGCCTCTTCTACTTGTGTAAAAGCTTCGAATCCTCATTATACGGCCGCAAGCTCACAAAGAACCATTGCCTTACATCATCGAGCAACTGTAGATCGAAGCCGCCGCTACCGTTCTTGCTGCGAAAGTCGGAAGGTGATCTCGAAGATCGCGGCTGCCCTAAGCTGTTGACCCGCACGTCAAAATCGACGTGCATCTGCCGTTTACTGTCGAGTCATCACAAAGGCCTCACTGCCACCCTTGCTGCTCAACTCATCAAGCTGTTGTGAAGACTATCCTCTCGCTGTCGAAGTCGAAGCAGCAGATAGGAACTCAAACGTCGCTGTGAAGATTTCCGCTGTCGCCGTCACGTTGTCAAGGAGGGTCCGTCGTTGAGAGCAAGTCGGAGTAGCTTCACCACCGAACTGCACGAAGAACATGCACCACCGGAGCGTACGCCGTCACCATTGAAACTCTCGGAGAGAAGACGACGGTGAAGTAGCGAGCGCTGCATGCCCTAACACGATCACCGTTGGGAGAGAAAAATGAAACGAAGTATTTTGCAACTTTAGAGAGCCAAGGACGAGTCGCTATCAGAGGAGGAGCCCGTCGTCATTGCTGTGTCGTTCGTCGGAGCTCATGCACGTCGACGTTGCTCGTCCGCTGCATGTCGGAGTCGAGTCAGAGAGCGCACGGTGTGAATTCATTTGCTGACGTGGACGAGGGAGTGCGTAAGATTGAAACTCAAAACAATCTGCTGATGTGGAGAGTTATTTAAGGGGATTTTTGTGCGCACAGACAACATATAAATGGGGTTGAGCTGAAATTGCTTTGTGCACAGACCAGAGAGCCATTTGATCCAGAACTTGAGATACAGACATCAGATCGAGACATTGCTTACGTCAGACTGAAGCTGACGCCGTGCTGATTGACAGAGACGACCACACAGCCACGAACTAAGCATTTCTAAACTCTAAACTCTTTATATTCGTATATTAGTGTATCGATCTCTGTAGGGGAAACTTTACCTTCTGTGTTACTTTTTGGGGACCTGACGACTTTGGGAGTCATCACGGAGGGAGAGCATCTGACTAGATTGAGAGTGTAGAGCACGTGGTGTGCGTATGAGCTAGGTGAGAGTAGATTTGGGATCTTGACTTATTGTAGCTGTACAGGATTACACATCTATCTAGTATTTGCTTTTGGGGGCTGGAGTAGGTCGTGGGGACGATCGAACCAAGGTATATCTGTGCGTACTCTGTGATTCCTATTTTATTGCCCTGTCTGTGCTTATAACTGCGTGAGATTTCTCGTGGGTTGCACGAGAATTTTTATTAGCCTATTCACCCCCCTCTAGGTTACAGTCCAGATCCAACACACCCCTCCACTCTCTTCCGAGGAGGACGAGGAGCCTTCTGCTCATGCATCTTGATTTCCTTTTTTTCCGATTTTCCCCTTAGCCAGTTTTTCTGATTCATCATGATCATATCTTTTTCAGGCATTGTTGAGATCAGCTTGGGGGAGATCTATATTTTGTGTTTGTGGTCGTGTCGTGTTTGTTTGCAGTGTGCTTGTCTTTTATGTTCTTGTTTGCTTGTGTGTGTCTTTTGTCTAGTCCGTGTCGGTCTTTATTTTCTTTTATTTTTCTACGTCTCGTTTTTTGTGTTTTTCATGGTTTTCCATTTCTTTGTCCGTGCGTACTTCCCTCCCATTGTTCGTTGACCTCATGCACTTCATCCTATTGCATTGAGGGCAATGCAACGTTCAGCTTAGGGGAGTCGCACTATGTGCGTCAGTCGTGTCTTTTTCGCCGTTTTGAGTCATTTTCATCATGTTTTTCTTTTTTTCTATCCTTTTATTCTCCCTCTTATAGAGATGACCCCACATGATGAAACTACCACTAAACCACACATACACACACTTAGCTAAGCAACGATAACTATCTTCACTAACCCTAGGAAGCCGAGTTCTGTTGCATTTTATGCTCCATGGGTTCACTTTGCCTTTAGTATTGAGTTTTGTGTTGTGACTAGCTAGTTGGTGTGCTTCTAGGTCGTGATTTTGTTTTATATGCCTATCCATGGATGACCTCTAGATTATCATGCTTCAATTTCAAATATGCGGTATATTGCTTCTACTTTCTGCTTCATTATGCATGAATCATCCTATATATGTACGCTTCAAATCGCATGTATCGAGACTCTACCAATAGGACTAGGATAACCCATGTTGCTTATGCTCTGATCCGCAAAAAACGCCTTTTGCCAAGTGTTTAGAATTCGAATTTTTTTTTGTTTTGCTTGGTGCAAATCCCCTCGTCGTGTACTTCACTTGCACTTGGGAGAGTACACAATTTTGCCACTTACTAGCGCATCGTTCTCCCGCTTTTGGAGAATGCGCATTTTTCTACTTCTACCAAAAATCCAAAAGATCAAAAAAAGAGAAAAGAAAGAATATGTATAGCCAAAATCCAAAAAAGAAAAAATACAAACAGCCAAAACCCAAAAAAATTATGTTGTAAATATCACTCCTACCGTCGTGAATAAACGGAAGGCGAGAATTTAAATCAAGTACTCTCCTCCAAACCTACTCAACCCCTTTCGTTTTCGAACACACTTGGTATAGGAGCTTTCTAGCAATCATCTCGGTAATCGTGCGACGATTTCCTAGTTTCTAGCGATAGAGTCTCGAACATATGACACGTTTCTATTCTTACTCAATTCTCATGCATGCTTGAACTATTATTCACCACAAACTAGAATTGATTAGATATTTGGGTCATTCCATGGACATGTGTATATGGAGCTTCATCGCATAATTTAGATAGTTACACCGTTGGCTAGCTCACAACCGCACTCACTCGCGCTTCACCACGTGAACCCACGACACTAGTAGGAACTCGTATTCCTGGGCTTAGTGTTATGCTTCTCGCATGCTTATTTAGTGTGTTGTGTTTGTTTCCATTGGCTCTGACGAGTAATCTAGGATTTCTGTTTTGTTTTCTGTTTCTCTCTTTCTATTTTCTCCCGCCGGGCTTCTATTCTCACTCGTCTTTCTCGAGGACGAGGAAGAGTTCATCTTGGGGGATTTTGACGTGCGTTTATATTCTATATATTCACACACGTCTTCTCCGTCATTTTCCGTCGCTTTTCGTTGTTTCGTAACCGTTTCTTTGTGTTTTTAGTTTCTTTTTATTTTCGTTGAGTTTATGTGCATTTGCAGGACATTGCTAGTGCAGGGGACATATATGGCCAACATCATGAGTCCCCGGAGCAACAGGAAGTGTCGCACGAGATCCCGAGAGCCATTTGTCAAAGATGACTATGTATCAGCTCTCACCCGATCGGGTGGAACAGCCACCCGATCGAGCCATGCAGTCTGTATCAGTGCTGAAGAAGAGACCGTTCCACCTGATCGGTTCAGTGATCGGGTGGATGTATGACAGAGTGCAGTTTTGAAGGCCAAAGCTCACCCGGTCGGTTGACTTGTCAACCGATCGGGTCACCTATAGCTACTGCTTTCTAAGCTCAAGAAATCTAAGACTCACCCGATCGGTTCAGTGATCGGGTGAGATTTATCAGAGCTGAAGACATATTTTTCCGTCGTTTCACCCGATCGGGTGAATTCTCGCCCGATCTGGTGAGTGTCTGCTTTTGTCTTTTTATGGGAATATTCACTGGCATCTTGCACACTTGTATAAATAGTGCTAGGTTTTCCCAGAAACGCAATCCCCACTTTTTAAGCTGTTTTTAGGGATTTTTCTGCTGCTTCGAATTAAACACTTAATGTAAGTTCTTTGATCGTTTTTATATTTTGATATTGTGTTTATGCTTCTATTTGCTACGGTGAACAATTGCTTGATTTCAATTCTGATGGCTATATTTTCTGTTATTGCATTTACCACCATGTTTAGTGAGTAGTTCTTCAATCTAGGACATTGGTGGAAGCCCCTTCGTGGGTTCTTCCTTGAACGGCCATAAGTCTAGGGATCCGATTGGATCTAGGGATTTTGATGGTTACGCGGGGGCATTTCATTGTCATCGGCAGGAAAAAGACCGCCTTTGACCATTGGGCCAAAAGGAAATAAAACGGGAGTTTGATTCTCTAGCCATAGCTCACCCCCTAGAGTTGACATTGAGTCCTTGCACGTGGGAACGGCTTGGATGAAATGTTGGGAGCGATCGTTGTGATCTTAGTGCTCCCGGAGTCGGATGGTGTTGGACATGGAAATGCCCACCATCCAAAGCCGGGTAGACCTAGCGTATCATCCTGGGCATCGACCGGAATATCGGTGCCAAGGGACTCTAGGTACCACTTTTAGAGGCAACGTCTCACCGCCGAACCCTAGCATTCGGTCATATTCCTATCCTTCGGTCGTAATAGTGAGAATCCATGATTAGGGCGGAAGCCAAAGTCCTAGGTTACCTTTTTACCTTTTACATCTTTTCTATTAGTTTACAATCGTGACAACCAATCGAGAATAGGCTGTCTCATCCACCGGGTGATCCGGTTCTTGAATGTTTGCAAGTACAACATACGCCTCCCTGTGATCGACCCCCAAGCCACACTTCGACACCGTGCGCTTGCGGTTTATAAATTCTAATTCTAGTATCCCCGTCCCATTTTGCATGTCAAACGGGCGGCCGGTCAACTCTCTCTCTCATCCGAACTCGGCACCCTAATAACCCTAAAAGGGTCACAAAAACAGCCTCGCCAAACCTCAACGGTCAGATCGAGGGAAAACCTAGGGGCCATATCAAAGATGACTCCAGGGACCTTCGACTTCCGATCCCTTTGACGACTGGGAAGGTCGGGCTCAACCCAAATTCCTTTCCCCTTCCCAGGAACTTCCACACATCGAGGGGGCCGGAGGCGCTCCACCAGCTCCTCAGGGGTCGGCACCTTCAACACAACCGGAGCGAACATGCCTAACGAACCTACAAGAGAATCAGGATCGAAGAGAGGAGATACCTTGAGAAAGAATAAGTGATCTTCGAGAGAAGTGACGCTGGAAGCAGGCATATGAAACAAGGAAGAAGATGAAGCTGAAAATGCTCAACCTTTTCTTCGATTTCTTCTCTTATTTGTTAAGAAACCCAATCAGCTGACATCCAATGCGTGCCACGTGTCCAAAGACGTCCACCAAAAATGGCAGATATCGCTCCAAAGAAGAAAGGGTTTTGGTGGCACATATCAAATCAAATGTTTCGAAATCCATGCGCATTTAAGGAGATTACTCATCATTCGGTCACAGTCAACACGATTCCTGAGGCACAAATGATGGGTGCCATTGTTAGTGCACGGGTAGGAACCCAATTTGGGTATCCGCATATCTGGCCCGTTTAGCATACTCGGCCCAATACCCCCCGCGCTCTAAGCGGGTTACAGTTGAGTTGGACGAACGAGTCATTCGATCGTTGGACTAGCACCGACATTCAAGGGAGAGTTAATGGGGCCGAGTAAATCGGCAGCTGTTAACTCGAATCCCGCAGAAGATCATGCCCCAATCAATGAGGGACGGTTACACATCGTTAAGATGGAGCTACCTATAAATAGGCCGGAAAACGAAGGTAAAGGGGTTCCATCTTCAAGGTACGAGCTCTAAGACATAGAACTCCATCTTCTCACTTTCACCATTCTGATATTTGAGCTTGCATCGTTAATCTAGAGACGAACCTCCGTGGGTCGATCTCAGCTACACCAAGCTCCCTCTCTTCCTTAAGTTCCATACTAACTTAAGCATCGGAGGGAATTTGGGTCGGAACCCATATTCGACCCCCATAACGACTCCCTGTGGTGCAGATCAACGATCACTATCCAACGTTGAAGGTCAATGTCAAGCCCTTCAACCTCGAGCGATCGACACAGCGATCGCTCATGGGTGATCGAAGGTACTCGTATCAGCCCCGACAACAATCATTCCACCCTGGTTCTTCCAACCAAGGGTCCCACTCCAAACGCTAACAAGGCTCCAGCTCAGCGCTTCGAGTCTCAGTCAGCTTGACAATTGTCCTGGTCAATTTTGGCCTTAACAGGTTATGACATAAACCACTAACTAAATAGACATTTGTAATAAGTGGGTTGGAAGGATTACCGACTTTGCCTACTGCAATGATAGTTTTCTTTTGGTTAACTCCAAAAGTGACCGTTGCACGATTCTTGATGCTAATCACTTCAGAGAGCAATGTGGGATCTTCCGTCATGTGTTTGGAGCAACCACTATCAAGTATCCATCCTTTTTTTAGAACCAATACAACTTTTATTACTCTCTTTCTTTTTTTTGGGTACCTACATAATATACCATAAGCTCATGATACCCAAGCTTTGTAGGGTCCAAGGGGATTAGCCCTTTGGAAGCCAAGTTCAAGTGGACTTTTGCTTCCCAACATAATTACCACTATTTATTATATCACTAAAATATGAATCAACATAAGTATTCTTATCAATTATGCTAGTGTTCTTAGGACCCCAAATTGTGTATATTTTGGGTGTCCCTTTCCTAGTTGCATGCACATTTGGTTGAGTTCTATGTGGTGCGTGCTTCCTAGGAGCATGAGTTCTAGCATATGAAGATGGTGGTGGATAAGCATGAGACATATATGGGTTGTATGCAAAATTAGGAGCATGCATGTTATATGCAACATACGGAGCATGCATAACATGAGGTGGATGAGCATACATGGAAGAATGATGTGTATGAACATATGAACGTGTAGGGGCACGTGCATGAGTATTTCTCATATGTAGGTTTTCACATGTCCGTGAGTGTGGAGCATAAAAAGTGTCATTAGTGTCCACATGTGAAGTAGGAGATTTCCTACGTGGATAATAGTTGGTGTACATATATGCATGACCTTTCTTTTGGTTTCCACCCTTAGTGAGTTTCTTGTCAAAAGGAAGAGATTGTGAAGTGGTGGCCTTCTTGGTAGGTTTGCTACCAATAGTGTTTTTGACACCAATTGTGGATGCATCGGAGGATGGCCTCACAAAATCTATAGTTATACCACTATAGGAGGTGCGATATTTGGATGCATTTGCCTCCACATAACCAAGTCCAACACGATGTGTGGCCAAATTGGCTTGCAAACAATTCATCCAATTATCCTTTCCCTTTGTTAAATCTCTTAACTTGGAAAGACATGAGCTCATATTTCTCCTTAAGAGAAGAAATATTAGTATCCAAGGTGGACACACGTGTTTTGAGCTCATGCGCTTAGGTTTTAAGAGAATCATTCTCAATACCCAATTGTGTGTTACGTGAAGCTAGATCAATACTATCTTTAGGATAAGTTTGATCTAATCGAGATTTGAGGGAATTCAACTCATTTCTCTAGATGTCATTTTGAGAAACCAAAGTGGCTTTCTCAAGTGTAACTGTATCAACAATGGTGTCATTGTTGATAATGCATGGCATGGATGGTTTGCTAACGTTAGATTTCTTTAAAATAGTATATCTAAGCATAAGAGATTAATACTTAGAAAATAACTCTTCGTTAGCAATACGAAGTTCATCCATGGTTACCTTGGGTTCATCGATGTCACTATCGCTTTCATCAGAGAGTGGATCTTCTCGGGTCATGAAACACATATGTGCACTCTCACCCTTTTCATCCTCAGATTCAATTGAGGAATCTACGCTTGAATCTTCAAACGCCCAAACACGTCCTTTCTTCTTATCCTTCTTGTATTTGTCGGACTTGTGGTATTTTGTTGCTTTCAACTTTTCTTTGTTTTTAAGCATTGGGCAATCCTTCTTGATGTGCCCCGGCTTGTTACATTAAAACAAAGAGATGATGTATTGTTAGTGGAATCAAATTTATTTTTGGAAGGAAATTTACCTTTGCGAAAGAAGCGTTGGAACTTCTTCGCCATTTGTGCCATTTCTTCCAAGTCCATTTCGTTCTCTGATTCTTTACTATCGGAGGATGAAGAAGTAGCCTTGAATGCTAACGCTTTCTTCTTGGCCTTCGTTGGGTTCATCATTGCTCTAATCTTCAGTCAGTTCTCACTTCTTACTTCGTAAGACATGAGAGTACCGATGAGATTCACCACGGTGTAGTTCTTCATGTCATTGACCTCCTCAATGGCAATTGCTCTTCCTTCCCATTTCGAGGCCATTCCCATGATTATCTTTCTCACCTTTTCTTCTTGGGTGTAGACTTGTCCAAGAGTTTCAATCTCATTGGTGATGTCAGTGAAACATACGTACACTGTTGCAATGCTCTCATTATCCTGCATAAGAAACATATCGAAGTTTTGTATTGAAACATATAATTTAGACAACTTTACCTTGTTCGCTCCCTCATGGGTAACTACTAGATGGTTCCATATTTGATATGCACTCTTACATGTGCATATCTTATTGAACTCATCTGGATTTAATGCACAATGAAGAGCGTTCATTGTATTGGTGTTGTTCACTTAGGCGGACTTCTCGGAGGGAGTCCATTTGTCAAAATCCTCTTTGGAGGGGGCAACGTATTCTTTTTGGAGGGTTCTCCAAAGAGAAGCACTAAGACATGTCTCAATCCGGCATTTCCAATAGCCAAAATTTGTGTCATTGAAGTGCGGAGGGCGAACCATTGATTGTCCATCGAAGACGGGAGACGCACCATCACGGTCGTGATTGTTGTACGAAGGAGGTGGAGGAACGTTGTTGTTGTTGTTGGATGTCATAGTTATAAACCAATGCTCTGAAACCAATTGTAAGGACTCTGGCTATGTGGAAAACATTAGAAGGGTGGTTGAATAGTGCTTATAAAATTCAAACGATGGTTATACCAATTTAAATTCCTAACCAACAATAAATGCGGAATTATAAATAAACCCAAATTGAAACAATGCTAACACAAAGTATGTTTCAAGGGTCGGATTACCCAAGTCAACTCCAGCCTTGTTCCCGGTAATCATACATCCCTTCCACCCGGATACCACTAGATAGTCAAGTTAGAACCCTAACTTGAGTTTCCTTTAAACCCACTTGTAGCAACCGTATAAGTAAAATCGAAACACAATCGATGTCCTTGACTCACACAACTTGGGAGCAAGCAAACCACTCTCACAAACCGAGAGTTAAACTAATACCGAAAGATATGAAATAATGAAATAGAAACACTTACATTGACATATGCCTTGAAGTAGAACTTGAAAGAGCAAGTGTGTTGTGTGTTGAGGTCTCTTTCAAAAAGAGAGAAAATCCATTTCTTTTTTCACCACCAATTGTGTAGAGGATATCAATTTGATTCTAGGTTGGAGTGCAAGAGAGAATAAGATTGGAATTCTTGGGCTTTTGAATTTGAGAGCTTTGAAAAACTAGAAGTTAAAAGCTAGGGTTTTTCAAGAGATGATCAAAAAGATGAGTAACCCCTCAATGGAACATTAGAAGCTCTCTTTATATGTTCCCAAAAACCCCCAAACAGAATCCCCAAAACCCCCTTTGAAATTCATGAAGAAAAAGTCCATGGATAGAATTTACACAGTCGACAGTCGACTAGTGAAGAAAACACAGCCGACTGCTGCACTGTGTCAGAGGGTAGGTGAGAATTCAAACGGTAACTTACCACGTAGGACAGTTGACTGATGAAGAAAAGACAGGTGCCTGTAAAACTAACAAGCGACTGTAAATCCTTCTACAAGCGACTGGCCGCAACATAGGTAAGCTGAAATACCTCAGAAAGTTTTGGGAATACACGACAGGCGACTGATGTGGAGGTGACTGTGCCATGGTCAGATGACTGTGAAACCAACATCAGTCGACTGTCACTAATACTTGAAACTTTCGAGAGAGATGAGTTTGCAGAGGAATCATAGACAGACGATTTTTTAAGCTTTGACAGTCGACTGTGCCTTGGACAGACGACTATCAATACAACATCAGTCGACTGGCCAAATGAAAAAGAAAGTGACCTTTGGGCAGGAGAAAGACATGCGACTGATTAACAACTCACAGGCACCTGTAGCTTGGACTGGCGCCTGTATTTTGTACAGCAGTCGCTTGATAGGAGTTAAAGCTAAAAGGCCCAAAAATTAATTGAAAAAGTGTATGCATAACAGTCGACTGTAGAACAAATCACAGAGGACTGTTTTGAGACAGGCGCCTGTAAATCGTTCAGCAGACGCCTTTTGAAATCCCAAAATACACATGCTTGAGAAATGTGAATTGGAGTCTAAGGAAATGTGATCTAATAATTTCCTAGGACATAAATGAAGATGTGGTGTGCTCCAATATAGTTCTACTTCTAAGCTACATACTAGAAGAGAATAAAATGATTACAATATGTAGAAGCCCCTCTTCTATCCAAAGTATGAGCTTGAAGTCTTCTAGGAGCTTCAATCACCATCTTTAATCATCCAATCCACTTTTCATGCTTTGATTGATCTTTGAGTGACATCCATTGCTAATTGATCTTCATGATATGCTTAGGTAATGGATTAACTGGAAATAGTGGATTAGTCACAAGTATTTATGTTTGCTCATCATTAACACCAAGTATGGAGAAGTCCAATACTCAACATGCTCAAGAATGATTTGTTAAGAAAAGGATCTCAAAAGCTCTCTATTTATATAGCTAAGAGTGGATTTGAATTATTTCAACTGAAGTTTGACTTTAGCCCAAAAATCAAGCTGGGAATAAATGGGAGAGGAAATCAATGAATTCTGGTCGAGCACAGCTGGTAGTTGATTCCCAGAGGAGGTAGTCAACTCCCATAGAGTTTTCAGGAAAAACTCTGCTACAACAGGCAGTCGACTCCCAGAGTACAATTTTCAAGGAAAAGGCAGAAATTAGGGTAGTGAACTACTGGGTGTTTGTAGTTGACTACAAGTTATAACTTAGCTTCTATGGAAAATATGCTCTCAAATAAGTTTAAAACAAGTTTTAAAAATATTTTAGAAAAATATTTTGTGTGTGTGTGCATATTCTTCTTGTCTTTGACATAATCCTAAGAAAATAAAAAGCAACTCACACACTAGACACTATGAAGAACTTGAAGCCATGGTTGAGCTTGATCTTGTTGATATGCTTCACCTGAATTTGAGCTCCTCTTTAGCTTGAGCTTGAGTACATTCTTTGAGCTTTATCTTTGAAATCTTCTTGTGCTTGAACTGAAGCTTTAGAATGTAGACATTGAATTGCGAGCTAAATTCATCTTCATCTTCTAAGAGTGTGGTTGAAGTTCTTCTTCTCGGAGTATGCTTTGAGCTTCACTTAGCTTATTTGCACAACCTACACATCTTAAGGAATATGATTAGTAAATAACAACATTTGGTGTGATCATCATCAAAACCACTATGGGGTGGGACTAGATTTCCCAGCAAGTTTCTCTTTGTGTGGGAGTTAGTTTCTCTATACGTAGAAGTTAAACCCTTGTGTAGGGTTGGTTGAGTCCTAGTGTAGATTAAATCCCTTGTGTTGGGTATCCCTTGTGTAAGGATTGTATTCACTACCTTGTGTAGGATCACAGTGAATATTGGTGTGGCTGCATGTACCCAAGTTGGGGAACTAGGGTAAAATCTCTTGTGTTTATGTTTGCTTGATTATGTTAATTATTCTCCTCTTGCACTTATATTTCTGCATTTGCAGGTGTAATTTTTAATTACACAGTCATTGTCATTACTCTATTCATCCCCCTCTAGAGTGTTTGTTATTAGTATTGCAAGGTAGACAGTCCTTACAATTGGTATCAGAGCGAGGTTGAAGAATACAAACAACTATGGCATTCAACACTTCATCAATGTCTCAAGAAGGAGGTCTATCAACCGTTTGACCACAGTTCTTCAATGGAACAAATTATCTAAGTTGGAAGATCAAGACGATGATCTACTTGGTGGGTCAAGACATATATGACGTCACGGAGAAGGATTTGATCAAGTCCAACTACACCCGCGGCTAACGAAATTTGGCATGATCAATAATTTGATCAAGACCTTTGGGACGTCCTCTTGTAAAGCCTTCTACACCCGCGACTACAAGGACAAAGGCATAGAATGATTTGATCAAATCCAATGCGAGGTCAATAAACGAATTCCATTGTGTCATCACTCCAAATGAGTTCAACTGTATCTCCATACACAAAACATCTAACGAAATTTGGCATACATTGGAGATTACTCACAAAGGGACGTCCAAAGTAAAGAAATCTAAACAAAAGGTGTTTAGATCTAAATATGAATTGTATAAATATGCAGGAAGGAGAGAGCATCTCGGATATGTTCACAAGGTTCACGGATATTGTGAACGCTTTGGAAGGACTTGGAACGATGATTTCTCAATAGGATCGAGTGGATAAGATTCTTGACTCTCTTACACCTCAATGGGAGTCAAAGGCCAACGGTATTTTGGAGCCAAATGACATGTCCAAATACACCGTTAAGGAGTGCATTGGGAATCTCGTGACGTACAAAGTAAAGCTTCAACATAAGAAGGAGATTCAACCATTCAAGCCCGAGAAGATGGAAAAGCAAAAGAGAATTGCATTCCATGCTGCAAAGGAGCCAATCAAGTAGAGAATGAAATTTCATCAAGAATCCTTAAGTGAAGAAGATGGAGACGATGAGGCAAGTGATGATGAAATCATAGAGCTTGCCAAGCAACTAAGAGCATTCCTAAAGGGCAAGCAAGGTAAGTCTTTGTCAAAGTTTGCCTCTAAATTTAACAAGAATCTAACGTGTTTCAATTGCAATGGTAAAGGTCATCTCTCTATCATTGCCCTTCCAAACCCTCCAAAGAATCTTACAAAGGAAAAGGGAAGAAATATTGGAAAGGCAACTCCAAGAACAAGAACAAGAAGAAGGGTCTTGTTGGTACTTTTGATGACTCAAGTGAGGACTCATCAAATGACGAAGAAGAAGATGGCAAGGACAAAGCCCTCAAGTGCTTCACGGTATTCGACGATATCTCTTCAAGCTCAAGGGATTAAGATGTGGAGGCTTGGCTCAACCCCAATGAAGAAATATGCTTCATGGCAAAAGGGGAAGATTCTTCATCAAGATCTAGCGAGGAAGAATGCGATGATGAAGATGAGGTGGAGCCAAAGCTATCTTATGAGGAGCTTGAATATCGCTATAATGTGATCTCCAAGGGAGCTAGTTAGTGCATCAACTCTTACTCAAAATTAAAAGAAAAATTTGTTGATGTTAAGAGTAGGTTGCATGATTTAAAATCTGTTAGTGCAAATAATAATGCTTTGCATATTTGTGACACATATTAGAAGGTTCTGGTTGCAGCGAAGAGGCAGGAGCTAATTATGAACCAGAAGAGAGGATGCGCTTCTGGAGCTAGGAAGAGGCCTGTGGAGCAGGCCAGGGCAGTGATGAGACCAGGGTTCAGGCCCAATCAGCTGGTACAGTTCAAGAGGCCCGGATGACCTCCTACTCTGAAGACTTGCCATTTCTGTGGCAAGACTGGGCATGTCAAAGATCAATGCCGGAAGATGTTGGGTCAGTGATTGGTATGTGGTGATCCTGTGCATACCATGAAGGACTGCCCGAAGTCGAAGCAGCCGTGGAAGGGACCTGTTGCAGCTCAGCCGTTGCAGCAGAGGGCACATGTACCTGCTAGACGTGGAGCGCCTCTCGTTCCGTAGAGGCAGGCTTTTCAGCAGGCTGTTCAGCCGAGGAGGCAGGCTTTCCTGATGACTGCAGTTGAGGCTGAGGCGGAGGATGAGGTTATTGCAGGTAACTCTCAACCTAGTTGTCCTCTCCTTAGTTAGTCTTGTTGTTGGATTTTGTTTGGTTGCTTGTTATGTATGCTAGAATAGAATTCGATTGGTAGACTGTCTGTTAGGTGTAATTTTGGTTTGCGCATTTCCTGCACGAGTCCTCTTCGACTCTGGTGCTTCGATGTGCATTATTTCCCGGAGCTTCGTGGAGAAGCATTCCTTGTCGACTTCCCCTCTTCCCAAGAGTTGGAATATCGTTACAGGAAATGGCATGGTCTCGGTGCATCGTGGTTGCAATTCTTGGCCTTTGGTGGTCTGTGGACATGAGCTTTACGCTGATTTCGTTGTCCACGACATCATCAACTATGATGCCGTCCTCGAGATGGACTGGCTTGGGAGCTTCTATGCCACGATCGATTGTCCAAGGAAGAAGGTAGTGTTCGAGATCCCTGGACATCCGGTGTTTGAGTTCAGCTATGGCAGCAGTTCGCTTGGTCTGGTCAGGTTTCGGGCCAAGCCGGTGGAGATCATTACTATGCAGATGGAGCAGTGTAGACCTGCAGTAGTGCGTGACTTCGACGACGTCTTCCCCGAGGAGATGTCTGGATTGCCGCCCGATCGAGCTCTCGAGTTTTCGATCGATCTCATTCCGGGAGCGCAGCCTATCTCGAAGGCGCCGTATCGCATGGCACCAGCAGAATTGGAGGAATTGCAGAAGTAACTGGATGAGCTTTTGCAGAAGGGTTACATTAATCCCAGTGTGTCTCCGTGGGGAGCACCGGTCTTGCTGGTGAAGAAGAAGGACAGTTCACGTCGCATGTGTGTGGACTACCGAGAGTTGAATGCGGTGACCGTCAAGAATCAATATCCGTTGCCTCGTATTGATGACATTTTTGATCAGCTTGGAGGATCGAGGGTATTCTCTAAGTTGGATCTGAGGAGTGGTTATCACCAGCTGAAGGTGAGGAAGGAAGATGTTCCGAAGACAGCATTCAGGACGAAATATGGACACTACGAGTTCGTGGTTATGCCTTTCGGTGTAACCAATGCACCCGCAGTTTTTATGAATCTGATGAATCTGATCTTCTATGACTTTTTAGACAAGTTTGTCGTTATCTTCATTGACGACATTCTGATCTACTCGAAGTCAGAGGAGGAGCATGCATCGCACTTGAGGACGGTGTTGGAGATCTTGAGGAAGCATCGGATGTATGCTAAGTATTCCAAGTGCGAGTTTTGGCTGGACAGAGTTGCTTTTCTCTGGCATGTGGTGACTGGAGATGGAATTTCGGTGGACCTCGAGAAGATTAAGGCTATCAGGGAGTGGCCGGTTCCGCAGTCAGCGTCTGAGATTCGAAGTTTCCTTGGGCTTGCAGGTTATTACCTGCGGTTCATTAAGGACTTCTCCCGTATTGCTGAGCCGATGACCAGACTGACACGGAAGGATGTATCTTTTGTTTGGACTGATGATTGTGAGAAGGCTTTTGGTGTTCTGAAGGAGAGGTTGACGACTGCCCATGTTCTTGTTGTGCCTGATCGGAGTGGAGGATTCGAGATCTTTTGTGATGCTTCTGGCAAGGGTCTCGATTGTGTATTGCATCAGCATGGGCACGTGGTTGCGTATGCTTCTCATCAGCTTAAGGCTCATGAGAAGAATTACCTGACACACGATTTGGAGTTGGTCGCTGTCGTGTTTGCGCTGAAGATTTGGAGACACTTCCTGCTGAGTGAGAAGGTGAAGATCTTCACCGATCACAAAAGCTTGAAGTATATCTTTACGCAGAAGGAGCTCAACATGCGACAACGTCGGTGGTTGGAGCTCATGGCGGATTATGAGATTGATTTGTAGTATCACCCTGGCAAGGTAAATGTGGTACCGGATGCGCTGAGCAGACTTCCAGCAGTGATGTTGTTGACTTCGCAGTGGAGATTGCAGCAGGATTTTTACGAGTCCGGTATTAAGATTGTCCTTCCTGAGGAGGCCTCTTCGTTGATGTGTATGCAGATACAGTCGACGATCGTGGATAGGATCAAGGCTGGACAGGCTGGAGACCCGAAGTTGGTGAAGATACAGGAGTTGGTGGAAGCCTGTCTGCGGACTGAATTCTTGATTCATGAGGATGGCTCGTTGAGATTTGGAGCCATGTTGTGTGTGCCGGCTGGGGACATCAGGGAGGAGCTGTTAGTTGAGGCACACAGTTCACCGTATTCTGTGCATCTTGGTGGCACCAAGATGTATAAGGATCTTCGCCTGAACTTTTGGTGGCATGGTATGAAGAGGAGTGTGGCTCGGAGCGTAGCCAAGAGTCTGGTTTGCCAGCAGGTAAAGGTGGAGCAACATTGTACGGCAGGGTTGCTACAACCGCTTCCGATTCCTGAGTGGAAGTGGCAACACATCACTATGGACTTTGTGACTGGACTGCCTCGGAGTCCGAAGCAGAATGACGCGATTTGGGTGATCGTAGACTGATTAACCAAATCCGCGCACTTTATTCCTTTCCGAGTAGGACAGTCTACTGAGACGCTAGCGAGGAGATATATGGAGGTAAATCTTTTTACTCTCCGTTTTTATTTCTTTTCCCTAGTCTAGATAGTGATGTAACGTGAATCGTGCAGGAGATCGTACGACTTCACAGAGTCCCTGTGAGTATCGTGTCGGACAGAGACACGAGGTTCACGTCTCAGTTCTGGCAAAGTCTGCAGAAGAGCCTGGGTACGAGTCTGAGTTTCAGCACGGCGTACCATCCGCAGACGGATGGCTAGTCCGAGAGGACGATCCAAATCTTGGAGGACATGCTGAGGGCGTGCATGTTGGACTTCAAAGGTTCTTGGGAGGATCATCTCCACCTCGTGGAGTTTGCCTACAATAACAGCTACCAGGCGAGTATTGGCATGGCACCTTTTGCCGCGCTATATGGGAAGAAAGGTCGATCGCCACTGAGCTGGGATGACATTGGAGATCGGGAGCTGCTAGGACCTGAGATGATCGTGGAGGCGGTGGATGTTGTGAGGAACATACAGGAGAGGCTGAGGATTGCTCAGGACCATTTTAAGCATTCGGCTGATGCTAAACGGCATCTGTTGGAGTTTCAGCCAGGTGACCATGTGTTCCTGAAGATTCACCCAATCGAGGAGTGATTTGCTTTGGGAAACGAGGGAAGCTGAGCCCGAGATACATTGGACCGTTTGACATTCTGGAGAGAGTTGGCGAGGTAGCCTACCGCTTAGCCTTGCCACCATCTTTGGAAGGAGTTCACGATGTTTTCAATGTGTCGCAGCTTCGTCGGTACATCAGCGATCCATCTCACGTTGTGGATTTCTCGGAGATCACTGTTCTCCCCGATCTGACGTATGACCAGCAGCCAGTGCAAATTTTGGACAGGCGTCAGAAGTCACTTCGGAACAAGACCGTCGATATTGTTAGGGTGATGTGGCGACACGGCTTGCCAGGAGAGTCTACTTGGGAGAGAGAAGATGAGATGAGAGAGCGTTACCCACTTTTGTTCCCTGACACGTGAGTGTTGGGAAATTCCGAGGACGGAATTTTTCTTAAGGTGGGGAGGATGTAACGACTAATTTTTGTAATGACTATTATATATACATTATGGATGTTCTCTCCTTGTGTGCTTTCCTCCGTAAGACGTTTTCGTTCGGTTCATTCTGATCTTTTACCTTTCGTTGCATATCTTGATGGGGCTTGGAGTAAGTATTCTTACGATGAGCTTCATAGAGTCTATATCTTAGAGCTAGAGTGACCATATAGGCCATAGGAATCTTCCCGAAGCTTCGCGCTTCGATTCGGCACTTCTGGTGCATCTTAGTTGGTTCATGAAGGAGAGCCAACCGACTAGATTGCAATCTAGTCGGTCGGCAACACTTCACAGACCGACTAGTTCATCTTAATAATTTCAGCTAAGTTACTGTTTACGTTTAGTCGGTCTAAGCACATTCTTCGACCGATTGGTTTCCAAACTAGTCGGTTAGAACTTGTACTCAGACCGACTAATTCTGAGATCTTCTGTACAGCCGAGTTACTGTTTGTAGTTAGTCGGTCAAAGAACATCTACCGACCAACTAGTTCTCAAACTAGTCGGTTAGAGTTCCTTCTCTAACCGACTAACTTTCAGTGCTTAATATCTATCTAATTTTACCCTTAGTCGGTCTATGAACAATCACCGACCGATTAGTTCCCAAACTAGTCGGTTGACGAACCTTCACAGACCGACTAACTCTGTCTACCCTGTACCAACCCTGTTCACTGTTTGCTTTTAGTCGGTCTCAGTTGGACAACCGACCGACTAGTTCCCAAACTAGTCGGTCGACCACTCTTCTCTGACCGACTAAATTGCCCAGTAACCCTAGGTTAAGTCATAGCCGTCGCTTATTCTTTCTATTTAAACCCTATACGTTTCTACTTCTTCTTTCACTTTTGCCTTCCAACTTTCTTCCCCAATCATCTCCCAAGCTTACTCTTGCCTTCCTTCATCCTCCCGTGCTCCATCTCACCCCCCCATTGCGTCGGCACCACCCCGTAGGCCGCCGGCCGACCCCGAAAACCCTAAATTCTCCTTTTCTCCAGATTTTCCCCACAATCTCCCATCTCCAGATCTGTTGTTTAGCCGCTGTGAGGAATTCTTTTCAACCATAGTTCTTCGGGATCGCTCCTTCCGTTGCCATGCTAGATCCGATTTGGCGACGACAATCCGGAATCCAGCGAGATCTTCTCCTACCTGCAGATCCGTAGGCGACTCGATCTTCGCTTCACAAACGGTTAGTGATCTACCTTTAATTTCCCTAAACCCACACTGTAAATTAGAAAGCCCTAATTAAAAATGGATTACTAGACGTTATAGGATTCCAATGCAATCTGGATTAGAACTCTCAAATCTGATTTTCTGTTTTGCCATAACAGCAAACCCAAATCTCCGTAGAATAGCAATCTTGACTCGACGATCATCAACCTCGGTACCAGGCAAGTGAAACTTGCCAACCTTGTTTTAGGCCATGTTGTAGGCCATTACTTGCTTTAGCGTGAAAGAGACTAGATCGTGAAATGATAACGGTCTAGGAGCAAATTCAAATTCTAGCTTGACAACGAAGCTAGATTTGCCCATGTCATGTCATGTCATGCATTGCCTATCATGTTTAATTTCTTTAAACGGTACGTGATTTATATTTGAATATCTGCCATGCATTTGTATTCCTACATGCCATCTGACTTGTATGTTGCATCATAGCAAACGCTACAAAATCCATGTACAATCCGTGTTTCCGTGTTACCGGCTAGGCACCCGTTATGCGGGCATAACCCTACGCCATACTTGTTAAAACACGTCCTGGATTGTATCCAGAAGCGAGCATTCCATGTTCGGGGGTAAAGCCCTGGCTCGATACACGTGGAGGGGTAGGGATAAACGGTCACTTGAGCGTAAGAGTTGGCCAGTACAGCCACTCTAGCCAAAGGGTGGAATCTCTGTGCACGACGTGCTTACATACTTGTACTTGCCCTTGTGAATGTTAAATTGTTCCATGCCATGTTAAACGTTTCCATGCCATGTTTTACCTGCCATGCTATAAATCATGCCATGTCATAAACTGCTGTTACTTTACTTGTTGTTCTCATTGCATAAAATGTCATGTCATACTATACTCTAGAACTGCTAGGTTGCCTCTACTTTCCGTTAGTTTCCTTGCACAAAGTCTTGTAGACTTTACTGACACGTGCCCCTTCTCTTTGGGTGACGCATGTTAGTTGCTGAGCCAGAGATTGCTGTTGAGGTCGACGAGTTCGTGGAGTTCGTGCCCGATTCTGTTGCTGACGTTGAGTACGAGGACACCGGTCACCAGTCCTAGTGCTCCTTTGCAGTTCTTTCTTTAGTCGCTGTTGTTTGTCGGTGAGTAGCACCCTTTTGTTAGTAGTTTCCTTGTTGGCCATGCTTGGCCCTTTTCTTTTGGACTCTTTTGTTGCCTGGTGGCATTTCTGGTGTTGTTGAACTTTTATTTGGACAATTGAGATTGATAATTTATTATTTGTCTCTTTCTATTATTCTTGTCTTTGTTCCGTGTCACTTTACTGGGACCTGCCAATAATTGTTGATTGACGCTTATCGGACTTGCGGCTTTGTAGCTTCAAGTCTGAGCGGACCTTCTCACACTTCGCTTCCACGTTTTTGGGAAGCGGGGCGTGACAGGTTGCCTACCGACAAGTGCTCATCTAAGGTCTTGAGCTCGACCCCTTAAGATTCGTGATTAGTGCTCGATGTTCGGCGCATAGGAGATGCGCGTGTCAAACTTGGGGGGAAGGCCGCTTGAGTTCAGTTGTTGCTTTTTGTCAGCTTTCCTAGGCTGTGCCTCATCAAATGTGGTAGTGGGAGATGACTCCCCCAAGCTTGGGCTCTTGGCATCCTTCTTCTTGAACGGCGATGAGTATTTATTTGTCGGTGGCGCTTCTTTCACATGCTTTACCGTAAAGAGCTTGCATAGCTCTCAAATCCTAATGACATCATCGTCGTTCTTCTCTTCATCCGTAAGAGTATTTGGTGGGTCTCCCATCATTGTGCCGTAATTGACAATTGGGACCTCTTCAAGGTCGTCATCGTGCGTGGCTCCAATGGCGAATGGCATGGCGTCGTCTATGACCTCATCGAGGAGGTCCACGTAGTCCACTTCCTCTGGCCAAGGCATATGCTTCATCGTCTTCAGAATATGGAGTTGAACCGGTATGTTGCCAACGTTGAGGGACAAGGTTCCTTCTCTCACATCTACAATTACTCCAGCAGTGGCTAGGAAGGGGCGCCCAAGTATCAGCGATGTATCGCCCTCTTCTCTAATGTCCATCACCACAAAGTCGCACGGCAAGCAAAGTCCAACCAGTACTTGCAGTGGCATGTTTTCAGCAATCCCCACTGGCCTAGTTATTCGCCCATCAACGAGTTGTATCTTCATGTCCGTGGCCTTGGTCGGTCCCCATATTCAGTTTCTTGAACATCGTGAGGGGCATGAGGCTCACGCTTGCTCCCAAATCCACTAAGGCTTTTTGTAGGGGGACTCCTCCAAGCGTGGAAGGAATTCAGAAACTACCGGGATCTTTCAACTTGGTTGGCATCTTCTCCTTGTTGGTGAACCACGTACCTTGCTCGATAAGCATGACCCTTTCCGTTTGCTTCTTTTCCGTGATCAAATCCTTGAGGAACTTTGCATAGGATGTGATTTCGACGATTGCATCTAAGAACGGGATGTTCATGCTGACTCCTCACAAGTACTCCAGAAATTTAACGAGCCTCTTCTCAATTTTTGCTTTCGCCAACCGTTGTGGAAACGATACCGGTGGCATATAGATTCGCTCCTTTCGTGGCTCATCCACTTCAGATTTTTCATCATTATTCTCCGCCTTTGGGCTCTCCTCTTCATTGACTGTCTCCTTCTCAACCAAAATTTCCTCCCTCGGTTCCTTAGCTTGAATCATGGCGGGAGTAGTGTCCTTCCCGCCCCCTTGTAGTTACCGCCACGACCGCATTAACGTGGCCGGTGTTGCTCCGTGGGTTTTGTTCCGATTGAGCTGGCAACTATTGATTAGCCTTGTTAAGCAATGTGATTTGCTCAGACAATTGTGCCACGACGGTGTTGAGGGATTCTTGTTGAGCCGACAATTTTGCATTAATCTTCTTTTGATCGGCCATGAATTCTTCAACCCTTGCTTCGTGCTCCGACCTTGGTGGCGCTTATGGGGGGTTGGGTGCCCTCCATCCTTGATTATATCCCGGGGGTTAATAGGGCCCCGTTTGTTGCTTTGGTGGGTAGTTTTGTTGTTGGGGAAGCCTTTGTTGATACTGTAGTTGTTAAGGAGGACGGGCTTGTGGTTGTTGCGGCATTGGTTGTTGTTGTTATGGAGTCAAGGCTCCATCATTGTTGGTGTATGAGAATCCGGGGTGACCCCTAGTAGCCGGGTTCACCCAATAACCGCTACTGTCGGCAACGTATTGAGCTTTCTCCATAGCTCCGTCTCCTTGTTCCCCTCCAACGAACATAACCTGGCTTTGATCCTACCAGTCGCTCATGCTTCCTCTGGATGTAGATGCGTTGGAAGCTCCATGTGGCTCACTTATCAACTTTTCTAGTCTCTCTACGGCTTTATGAAGAGAATCAAATTTGGTAAAGAGTTCCACCACTGCTTTCGCTTCATAGATGCTCGCCGGCTTCAAAGATGACGAAGATTGTCCCCTTTCATCGGCCCATTGCTGATTATTTGAGGCCATCTCCTCAAGTTAGGACATAGCGGCATCCGGTGTCTTTGCCAAAATAGCTCCATTGGCTATGGCATCAATTATTTGCTTAGTGCTCGGTTGCAATCCATTGTAAAAGTTATGCACTAGCTCCCATGCTTCAATGCTATGGTGTGGGCATTGGTGTTGGAGATCCTTAAAGCGCTCACATGCCTCATATAAAGACTCTTGAGGGCCTTGCTTGAAGGACATCAAGGCGCTTCGTATCTTCACAATCTTGGATGGCGGATAGAATTTGTTGACAAATGCGCTCGCTAGCTCATCCCAAGTAGTGAAGATCCCCTCGGCGTGCGTCCTTAGCCAATACAAAGCCTTATCACGAAAAGTGAATGGGAAGAGACGTAGTCGAATAGCATCTGCCGGCACGCTAGGCATCTGGAAAGTGGCGCACTTCACCAAGAACATTTGCAAATGGTAGTGTGGGTTCTCTTGAGAATTCCCATGGAATGGGTCTTGTTGCATCAACACTACGAGTCCCGTCTTCAACTCAAAGTTCTTGTCGGCCTCCAACTCTGGCATAGCTATAGAAGAGGTGGTAGATGCGGTCTTTTGCTTATGGCCACATGGACGTTAGTGATAGTGTTGTAGCACCAATGTTTTACTAAAGTGAGTAATTAGCCGTCAACAAAAGACTTTTTCCATTGACCACTTCTGTCGGGAAAATTCACACTTTTCTAACAGTAACGTGGCCATCCGCAATAGTGTTGTAGCACCAATGTTTCACTGATAGGAGTAATGAGCTGTTAGCAAAAGATGTTTTTGATGACCACTATTGTTGTTGAAAGTATCCTTTTTCTGACGGTATCCTTTACCGTCAGTGAAATCCTTTATTCGATGACGTTATCTGTTGCCATCAATGAAATCCTTTATTCGATGATGGTAGTGATAAGCCGTTAAAAAATGACTGGATTTACTAAGGGTTTTAAAAGCTGTCATTAAAAGTCTGTCACTAAAAATGGTTTTTCTTGTAGTGTACCGGCGTCTGATCCCATTCATATCATGTTTAAGCCCCAAGTCCCAGCTGGGTCCCTTGTTGGATTGATCTCAAAAACTATGCAAAGTAAGCAGCTCTCCACTGCCTCTAGATTTCGTCCAAACCGAGCTAGGGCACCGTTGCACCACTCTGAGAATCTAGCCAACTTCCTCAAGACTTTGGGTAGACATGCAAGTCCAACGCCTTAGCCCCTCACTCACTCACTCAAGAGACCAAGGGGGCAGTATGCACCCAGCAGCGCACACTCAGTGAGGGGAGCCTGGCGGTACACTGTGACTTCAAGGATTAGTCTCTTGAGCAAGCTCAGGCTCAAGTGTTACATGGCGACAAGCATAGTAGATCATCATGCAAGTAAAGTAAGAAGGTGTGAAGATGTGGATAGAAAGAGTTGAGGTGAGAATGAGGATTTGGTTCAAAGGTTGGGTTGTTTTTAAAAACCACCTTTCCATTTCAAAAAAGTTCTCATACAACAATTCAGCCACTACAAGCAAAATCATTTCGATAAAAAAATTCTCCATACAGAGATCGGTAGACTAGTAATACATACAAAAATAACAACAAAATTAGGGGAAAAGAGAAGCTACGCATTCGGCCCGGGCTGTTATTTGCAGAGATGGGCAGTATCTTATGAGGCCTGATCCGCAACAATTACAAAGGATGACCTGGTAATATGCAGAACCTCACCCGTTGGAAAAGGGACATCAATTGAGAGGATGTCCATAAGGGACAGAAGGCCAATATGTTCAGAGTACACCTCCTTGAATGACGTCCTCACAATGTGGATCCCCTCAGCATAAGAACGACTTGCCTAGAGCTCAGCATTGACTAGCTTAGCTTGGAACTCCATCGTAGCCGCCTTTCAACCAGTAGATGTCACGCCCCGCTTCCTATTCTATCGGAAGCAAGAACATGAGCAGTCCCGCGATGTGATTAAAATAAGGAGGAGTATATATTTTTTCTTCCTCCTTGGTTTAAACACACTAAGCATCTATGATTAAAACTACAGGTTCTTTCATGTTAACTTTAAGATACAGAATAGATAACATTATTACAAACCAAAGCGTCTGGAAATAAAAGTACAACATAGGCCTAGCATGGCCAAAACAACATAACATCACACACAAATTTCATTATTACAAATTAAAAGCGAGGAAGCGAAGGTAATAGTCACTCTACTCTTTAGTAGGTTGGAACTCCACGTAATCCTCGAGCACCGACTCGGTCTCAACAGCAGGATCTTCAACAAACTCACTGTCAATACCTGACAGACATTTCACAAAACAAAATGAGATGCCTGTCAGCGAGGGTTACTCGACAAATATTTCTCCATAATAAAAAAGTTTGTACACATATAAAAATAACATAATGAAAAGCATAAAAAGAGCATGATATGAATACAAAATGAGCATAATAAGAGCAGTATGAATATGATGTGGTGTAGGGATAACATGAGCATAAATATGTGTATGTCAAAAGCATGATGGGTATGATGTGACAACATATATAACAGTGATAAAATGAATAATAGATGATGGAGATACGTTAACCTGTACTAGTGCCAAGTCCATATCTGAGGGTATAATGTGTGACTAAAATGCATACTACCATCGGGAGCTCTCCGTGGCGCTACTTACCAATCCCTTCTCTTGGGCCTTGGTCAAGTACTTTCCTCCACTTAGAGTTAATGGAGGTAAAGTTGTAATGTGGATCTTGTCACTCCCATGCCCTCTATGACAACTGGACTATCCCAATCCCATGTGTCAAATAAGTGTAAGCTCAATAGTACATGTTACATAGAAATGCAGTATGCATGTTCATATGGTTCCATAAGTCACGTTGTTTAGTCCGTACAATTGTATTCCAACAAGCGCATATAGCATGTTCATTTGGTCTCATGAGCTCAAGGATAAGTTCATGGCGAGTGACAAGTCGTCAATTTATAAAATAGACATTTTACAATTTTTTACTATTTTAAATCAGGCATGTACTATAAGAAAATGCAATCAGAAATATTTAAAACTAAGCATATGAATATATCTAAGCAGGAAATATTTTTCTAAGTCTAACAGGCATTTTTCATAATTTTTAAACAATTATTAAGCATTTTTCTTAATTTTAAATGACAAAATACTAATTTTTGAATTAAAAAATTAACTTCTACAGTTGATCCATAATTTATTCAGAGAAAACTATACATTAGAATTTCATGCAAAAATGTCAAATTATTTGTCTTAACTAGTAGATTTATATAATCTTTATCCATCTAGGTTTACGTGAAAATTGGTGGGAATAATTTGTTTAGAGAAAATGGCATAAATAACAATTAAATTTAAAAATTTATTTATGATCCAAATACTTACCTAATTCCAATGAGATTGGCGTCAACGTGTTTGTGGCGATGCAATAGATTTTCTGGTGGTCTCCGTTTATTTTTCTGACCCTTATATAATCTACTATCAATTTTTATCTAATATCCTCTTATAATAAATATATATGTATATACGTATATACCTATATAATACTGTTGAATCATTGGGCCAGTATTCGAGACAACTCGATCGACAGATGACTAAGGCCCACGAGGCCCACCAAGGAAGCCCGATGTCGACTCAGTCAAAGCCCGAATGGTCAGTCGACTGTTGGGTCCGCCTCACTCGAACATGGATTAAAGGTGGGCTTGTAAATCTCGGAGACAT
>JAULAV010004507.1:0-10000 GCA_030789695.1 Scilla litardierei
GTCTCAGGCTCGGGAATGAACTCGGAATCGGAATCGGTAGGAGTATGGAAAGAAGAGGGAGATGCAAGTTGCTTGGGCTTGGGCTTAGGCTTGGGTTGGGCTCTAGGCTTGGCGGTCGTCGTCCTCTTCTTCTTGAGAGGAGGCAAAGACGACGAGGGTTGGGTGGTCTTAGCACGGCGTTTCGGAGGGGTTCTCGAAGGTTGAACGGGATCCGTAGGGTTAGGTTCTACGGTCATCGGCGAGGGGCTAGATGGAGTGATCGGGATACGTGTACGAGCCATAATCGCGGCACGACACGATACACGAGATCGAATCGAAGAAACCCTAGCACAACCCTTGGAAATCCGAAACCAATAGAAACCCTAACTGAAAAAGATCTAACCCTAACCCTAGGAACCCTAGACAGGAGAGGGAGAGAGGGGGGTTACCCTAGGTTGGAGGTCGACGGCCGGCGACGGAGAGGATGGCCGAAAATGGGCCGGAGATCGACGGAAGACGAAAAGACACGAGGGAGGATCGGGGGTTTTCGAGCTGGAGAAGGAATGGATACCGACTAAAATGAAAACGAATCGGTTAAAATGAACTTAAGTCGGTCGAGAGCTTAAAAGACCAAACAGTCCCTGGCACAACTAGTTGGTCACAGTTCAAGCACTGACCAACTAGATCACGATCTAGTCGGTCGGTCAATGAGCTTGAACCGACTAGTTTCAAACAGTGGCTGAACCCAATTTAACTGACAAGAATTAGTCGGTCTGTGTTCACTTACTGACCGACTAGATCTCAATCTAGTCGGTCGGTCACTGAACATGAACCGACTAAAGAGGTCCAATAATTGAAAATGTATGAACTTTGATTTTTCTCCTAATCACAATTGGATGAAACATCAAAATACTCTCATTAATCATTATACTACCCCATTAAACATCGAAAATCTGAAATTTGACGATTACGCACAAATCGAACGAAAATTCCGAAAATTCAACAAAAATCCAGAAAATTTCAATACTTCAATCATGAGCAAATATAACGAATAGTATAGCATGCAAGAATATTGAATAAAAAAATGAATCCTATATCTCGGATTCACCCATAATCCCCAATTCTCGACGTAACCGCACAAAGGAGTCCTCCTTTAGGGGGTTCGTGAAAATATCGGCGATTTGCTTCTGGGTTTCAACGTACACTAAAATGATGTCCTTTTTAGCAACATGATCATCTAAAAAGTGGTGTCGGACATCTATGTGTTTCGAACGGGAATGGTGTACCGGGTTCTTGGAAAGACATATTGCACTTTGGTTGTCCACCATGATAGGGCAAGTATCACAGTTTATACCAAAGTCTTTAAGTGTGTGTCTCATCCAAAGAACTTGAGCACACGCGGCACCGGTGGCAATGTATTCCGCCTCGGTGGTTGAAAGTGATACGGAATTTTGCTTCTTGGAAAACCAAGAGACAAGGGAATTTCCTATAAAATGGCAAGTGCCACTAGTACTTTTCCTGTCGGATTTGCATCCCGCATAATCGGCATCACTATATAAGATTAACTCATACGTGCTAGATTTTGGATAAAGTAATCCAAAATCAAGTGTATAACTTAGATAACGGAAAATTCGTTTTACCGCTACTAAGTGAGACTCCTTAGGTTGAGACTGATAACGAGCGCATACGCATACGGCAAACATAATATCGGGCCTACTTGCGGTAAGATAAAGTAAACTACCTATCATACCTCGATATAGACGAATGTCTACATCCTTACCGCCCGTATCCTTATCAAGATGCGTAGTCGTGCTCATTGGAGTCTTTTCCCGGAGGCACTCTCCATTCCAAATCGCTTAAGCAACTCCACCGTATACTTCGTTTGGTGGATGAAGATTGCATCGTCCATTTGGCGAATTTGGAGACCTAAGAAATATTTGAGCTCACCCATGTGGCTCATCTCAAATTGTTCCTTCATAACATTAGAAAACTCTTCGCAAAGAGCAAAGTTAGTAGCACCGAAAATGATATCATCAACATATATTTGAACTAAAATTATATCATTATTCGAATGCTTAACAAAAAGTGTAGAATCGGCTTCTCCCATTTTAAAATTCAAATCCAAAAGAAAATTCTTTAGGCGATCATACCAAGCTCGAGGAGCTTGTCTCAAGCCGTAAAGCGCTTTCTTTAGTTTAAAAACATGATTTGGAAATTTTTCATTAATAAAACCCGGAGGTTGAGAAACGTAAACTTCCTCAACAACATCTCCATTTAAAAATGCACTTTTAACATCCATTTGAAATAATTTAAAATCCTTATGGCATGCAAAAGACAATAATAATCTAATTGATTCTAATCTAGCTACCGGAGCAAAGGATTCTTCGAAATCTATACCTTCCTCTTGACGGTAGCCTTGAGCAACTAACCGAGCTTTGTTCCAGACGACGACTTGGTTCTCGTCGGTTTTGTTCTTGAAGATCCACTTTGTCCCTATGACGGTGTGGTTCTTCGATGGCAATGGAACAAGCTCCCAAACTTCATTCCTCTCGAATTGAATGGGTTCCTCCTCCATGGCTAAGATCCAAGCGCTATCTTCGCATGCTTCATTAACATTCTTTGGCTCTATCGAGGAGGCAAAGGCACAATGAGCGAAGTAGTTCACTTGCGATCTCGTCTTGACACTATCATGGATATTGCCAATGACTTGCTCATGAGGATGGTCACGAACGGTATGAAGCCATTTGGGAATACCTTGGTCACTAGGAACATTCTCAACAACTTCATTAGACGGGTTAGTCTCAATAGAATCAATAGAATCATTAGAGTTAGAATTACCAATTGAATCACATAAGACATCCATAGAGTCATCATCATTAGTAATTCTAGTTGGAACAAATCCTTCATTAAATGACACATGAAGCGACTCCTCGATCGTTGAGGTTCGTTTGTTGAATATCCGGTAGGCTTTGCTACGCGAAGAATATCCAACAAAAATCCCCTCATCGGATCTTGGATCGAATTTGTCCAAACTACCATACGTGTTCTTAATAAAACATTTCGAACCAAAAACACGAAAATGTTTAACTTGAGGCAACCTACCAAACAACAATTCATAACAAGTTTGTTTAGTGCCGGGCCTCAAAAGTATTCTATTAAACACATAGCAAGCGGTGTGTACCGCTTCCGCCTAAAATTGATGGCCAAGTTGGCTATCATCAAGCATAGTGCGAGCACACTCCACTAGCGTCCTATTCTTTCTCTCAACTACACCATTTTGAGGAGGTGCACGAGGAAAAGAGAAGGTGTGTGTAATACCAACTTCATCACAAAATGTCTCAAAAGACTCATTCTCAAATTCATCTCCATGATCACCACGAATATTGACAATGGTGGTTCCTAAGAGATTTTGTACTTTCTTAACAAAAATTGTGAAGTTTTCAAAAGCTTCATTTTTATTACACAATGAAAATACCCAAGTAAACCTAGAAAAGTCATCAACGATGACAAGTCCATATCTAGCATTACCTAATGAAGCAACTCTAGTTGGCCCAAATAAATCTAGATGTAATAGCTCTAGAGGCCGCTTAGAAGAAATGCTTTTCTTAGGTTTAAACGAAGATTTTGGAAGCTTGCCTCGTTGACACGAGTCACAAAAGCTTTTCTTTTGAAAGACAAGCTTAGGGAAGCCTCTAATAGAATTTAACTTGGAAAGCTTAAAAAGTGTTCCAAAGTTCACATGACCAAAACGTCGATGCCATAAGTGTTGTTCACTTGTGTTGGCAATAAGACATTGTTCATGTGATCTTGGAAGATCTAGGATATATATATCCTTATGGCGTGTGCCGGAAAACAATAATTCATTATTATCTTTTCTTAAAATATGGCACATTCCTTTCGCAAAGTTAACTTTGTAACCTTTGTCACAAAGTTGACTTATTGAAATAAGATTGTGGTTTAATCCTTTAACAAGGTAAACATCACATATAATGGGTTTAGAAGGATTACCCACTTTACCAACACCTATGATGGTTCCGCTCTCGTTGCCTCCAAATACGACGCGGTTTCCATTTGCAATGGGAACCACTCCGGAGAGTAATTGAGCGTCACCCGTCATGTGTTTTGAACACCCGCTATCGAGTATCCAATTCCCCTTGGAGCTAAATTTAAATTTGTTGCTCCTTTTCTTTTTCTTTTCCTTGAGTACCTAAAGATAGAAAATTTCATATCATGGTACCCAAGGTCATTGGGTCCAAAAGATTAGACCTTTGGAAGCCAAGTCCAATTGGACTTAGACTTCACCACATAATTTCTACTATGCACAACATCCGAAAAATAAGCATTCATGTAAACTTGTTTTTCATCCATGCTTGTGTCCTTTGGGCTCCAAATAGTGAAAATCTTGGGAGCCCTCATCCTATTGGGTGCATGCATGCGACGTTGATTTCTACGTGATGCATGTTGTGGATAGGCATAAGGAACATGATGGAATGATGCATGTGGATAATTATTCATATGATGTTGTGGGTGAACATATGCATGTGTGGGAACACGTGCGTGAGGGTGTCTCACATGGTGTGCACGTGCCCGTGAATGTGTTGCATAAAAGTCATCATATGTGTGAGCCGGTGGAGTAGGACGTGTGTTCCTACGTGGCATAGTATTGGTGTACATATAAGCATGTCCCTTCTTTGGAGGTCCACCCAAAGTGGGTTTCTTTCCGAAAGAGGGTGTGGACGAGGTGGAAGCACCATTGGTAGAAGAACTACCAATAGAGTGTTTGCTACCACTCGTTGAGTCACCGGAAGTTGGCCTAACAAAAGTAGTGGCCGATTTGGATGAACATCCCATCGTATACCCCAAGCCAATGTGGTGATTGGCCGGAAGTAAGTCACTTAGGATTTTATCCAAATGGTCCTTACCCTTATTGAATTTATTAATTCGGCCTAATGTGTTCTCATATTTCTCGGTGAGAGAACGCATAGAAGTATCCAAGTTGGATACTTGCGATGTGAGCACATAAACACGAGATTTAAGACTCTCATTCTCAATACTCAAAGTCGAGTTTTGAGAAGTCAAATCCGCTATCTTGTGCTCCTCCGGATCTTCAATGCTAACATGTTCAAGTTGAGTCTTGAGATTGACAATCTCATTCCTCAACCCTTCAACAGCGGTGTCGTTGTTGGTGATGATAGTTTTAGGAGAGGTTTGAATGCTAGCTAGGTCATCTTTTACTTTAGTATACCTATTTACTAATTTAGTATACTTATACCATAATTGAGAATTAGCATTCCTAAGGTCATCCATAGTTATCTCATCGCCTTCGTCGTCACTATCATCGGAAGAGGAGGATCCTTGATCATTCTCCTCTCTTGCCATAAAGCACATGTGTGCTTGCTCCACTTGCTCATCGTCTGACTCTCCGCTTGATGAATCCTCGGAGTCGGTGAATGTTGCTCCGACAAGCCCCTTTTGTTCACTTTCTTGTACTTCTTGGACTTGTCGAATTTCGGCGCCTTCCACTTCTCCTTTTGCTTATTTAGAGGACACTCCGCTTTCATGTGTCCTGGCTTGTTGCACTTGAAACACAAAGGAGAGGAGGAGGCGTTAGAAGAACCAAATTTAGCTTTGTTCTTATAGTTACCTTTTCGGAAGAAACGGTTGAACTTCTTGGCCATGAGTACCATGGACTCCAAGTCCAACTCGTTTTCCGAGTCTTCATCATCGGTTGATGTGGATGTGGATGGAGCGGCCTTGAAAGCAATAGCCTTCTTCTTTGGCTCGTCTTGCTTCAGGTAGGACTTCATCTTTTCCTGCAATTTTAACTTGCTATCCTTGCGTACCTCGTATGACATTAAAGTACCCATTAGTTGAACTACGGTGTACTTGTTCATATCATTACCTTCCTCGATGGCGAAGGTACGCTTTTCCCAAGAAGAAGGAAGTCCTTCGATAAGCTTCGAACACTTCTCCTTTTGGGTGTAAGTTTTGCCGAGAGCCTCCAACTCGTTTATGATGTCGACGAAGCGAGCGTAATACTCCTTCATCTTCTCGCCCTGTTGCATATGAAACATTTCGTAATCTTTGTTAACAATAACTAGTTTAGAGTCTCTTACACTACTCGTCCCTTCATGTAGTATGAGGAGGGAGTTCCAAATTTGATATGCACTCTTACATGTGCATATCTTATTGAAGTCCTCGGGCTCCAATGCGCATTGCAAGGCGTTCATTGCCTTGGCATTGCTTACCTCCGCGGCGACCTCCGCGGTTGTCCATTTCTCAAAGTCTTCTTCGGCGGGCTCGACGTATTCCTTCATCGTGGTCCTCCATAGAGATGCACTCCAGAGGAAAGTTTCCATCCGGCATTTCCAGTACCCGTAGTTGGTACCGTTGAAGAATGGAGGCCTCGTTAAGGAATGTCCTTCCATCACCGAAGATGCTCCTTCACGGTTCCTGAAGGTGCCATAGTCGGAAGGTGGACGAACGGTCTTGTTGTCGTTGGCAGACATAGCTAAGTATCTGGCTCTGATACCAAATGTAATGCCCTACAAGCTACTGCACAAGTACTAGAGGGGGGGTGAATAGTACTTTAAAAATAACAAGGAGTATAATTCCTAATTATCATGCAAACAACTACCAAATCAATTTGCGGAAGCTTAAATTGAAGACAACAACAAAATTAACAATGCTAACACAAGATATTACTGGGTTCGGATCCACCCAAGTCTCCCCGACTTGTTCCCGGTGATCCTACGTCCCAACTACCCGGATCCCCTCCGGATACTTGAGTTAGAAACCCTAACTCAAGATTTCCACTATGAAATACTTGTGAAAAACCTCCACAAGTCAAATCATACACAAAGTAATTTGTGACTCCCACAACCCGGGATCACAACCACACTCTCACAACAGAGAGTGAAACTTACAATATGAAATTGAAATGAAATAAGAAACTTCTTACCGACAAAATACATATGCCTTGAGTAATGCTTAAGAATTAGGGCAAAGATGATTTTGAGGAAGAAGAGGTGGCACCAAACCCTAGCTCCAAGATGTAGATCAGCGATGGAGAGCTATGGGGATGTTGGTGACCTAGAATCAAGCACTTGGCTTGGAAGGCTTCACACTCAATGAATCTCTCTTTGGAAGTAAGAGTGAGGAGAGATTATTGAATGGAATGAAAGAGCTTTGAATGAGCTTGGAATGATTTCTCTTGATCTCTAAACTTGCAATAATATCAGCCTTGACTGCAATGAATGCAGCCCATCAAGTATTTATAGGATAGAGGAGAGAGAGAAAGAAAAACGTTTCAATTAAAGCTCCAACGGCTCTTTTCTGAACCCAACTAGTCGGTCAAAGAACAACCACCGACCGACTAGTTCATCAACTAGTCGGTCGGTCAATAAACGTATACCGACTAATGAGTGAACAGAGAAAAGATCAAAGCACAGACATAAGGAACTAGTCGGTCCAAGAAGAGTAGCTGACCGACTAGTTTCACAACTAGTCGGTCGGTTACTCAACTGAGACCGACTAACATATAAAACTGAAGACTGAGCATAAATAGACTTAGTCGGTCCAAGAACAAATGTTGACCGACTAATTCACCAACTAGTCGGTCGCCAAATGAGCATAGACCGACTAACGATAAACAGTAAGTTAGGTGAAAAATTGGCATGTACAGTAAAGCTAAACTAGTCGGTCCAAGAAGGAAAGTTGACCGACTAGTTCATCAACTAGTCGGTCGATCAATGAACACAGACCGACTAAAGATAAACAGTAGCTCAGTCTCAAATGTGCATGTACATGGAAGAATTGTATGGACTTCAACTAAGATCCTAGAGCTAAGATATGAGCGTTATGAAGATTTAAACCGTAAGACCTACTCAAGGCTTAACATTCTACGAAAGAAGCTTAAAGACTATAAATAAAACTTGACGATACCGTCTTCAATAGCTTCAATCGAATCTTCATGACTTCTAAAAAGGTCCATAAGCTTCAACGAAGCTTTAGGCATACGATCACGTGCTTTGAGAAGTCTTGAGACGTCGTAATTGATATTCATATGAATTTTGCGACGATCTCCATAACTGCGCTCACAAAGTGTTAGTTCACGATATATTTATGTTTGTTCATCATCCAAAACCAAATCCGGGGAGTCCAATATCCAACATTGGGTACAAGTCGAGGGCGAATGAATGAAGAAACAAGATATTACTCTGGTTGGACCCTGACAATATTCATATATCATTGACCTGAACTTTCACTGCTACATATAAGCCATGCTCAGTTTGGTGTTCCAGAACTTGTGAATACAGAAACCTCATTCTTTGGGTGAAATACACTATATGAAAGGTTTCATACGTTATATGATACGCTCATAGAATTGACAACCATAGCAAACACACAGAGTGCAACTGCCACCTTATATACATTGGGGACCTGTCAGCTTTTTACACGTTTCTGAATGTAACGGTTGTTGGATATGGAAGACGTTTGTACACCCTTGTGGGGGATGTACGAGGGAATACGGACCTCGAACGTCGCGCACACGAAGTCATGTGCAAAGGGAATCTGTTCCCTTGCGGAGAGGATCTCTGTATGAGCGGGAAAGTCGCATTATATATGCATAAGTGCATGCGACATATGGCTAATAAAGGGGGAATATCTTAAGCTTATGTTGTACCATGCATATGGTACAACTTAAGCTTATAATGTGCCATGTATCATGGTACACCTTAATTAAGTTGTTACAAAGGAACAACTTACCCTAAAATAACTACCTTGGGGGCTATAAATAAGACCCAAGGGTAGCCATTTTCCTTACACATTTGCATGAAATTCATGCATGCATCTTCTTCATAGCGAAGCTCTGCAGAAATATTTCCTCTCCCTCCTTCCAAGTTCTTAATCTAAAATAGAGATTTAGATTGTGGATTAGTAGCCTTACTCCGTTCGTGAGAAGACTCGATTCGTCGTGGCGAATCCGAAGGCAAAGTTCCGAGACTATCGTTCCGCATACGCAAGCGTAAGTCTCCACTTTAATTATCGATCCTAACTCTGTTTTGGACAGGATCCTTCATTGGTATCAGAGCCATATGGGTTCGCCCCGGTCAATCCACCGCCCTGTCGAAACTACGAACGAGTCGTTGTCTTTTTCACGAATGGGTCTCCTACTATTACGGATATAGTAGGAACGCTTCGTGACGGAGAGAACGCAGCGGTTGTTCTTTTCACGTTAGGGTCTCCTATCATTACGGATATGGTAGGAACTCTCCGTGACGGGAAGAACCGACCGTTCACGTAGTACGTTAGTCATTTTTTTTGGCACACGGCCATTAGGCAATAACTAACTTCATCGACGAACGGGTGCTTCATCGAGGAAGATGATGGAAGTTATTTCCATCGGGTAAGAGGAAAATTTGGTGCATGTGTACCATGGCCAAATGGGCTATGAAGGCCATGCATCCCCTCTCCCCATGCGGAGGGGGTTGGCTACGGCCAATAACCACCGGCGACCACCCCATCAAGGGGGAGGAATGAGTGCGGCAACCCCGTTTAAAGGGGGTGGCCGGCCATTGCCAAAGGGGCCATGGCCGGCCAACGCCGAATGGCCTTAGCCATGACCGGCCATGGCCAAGCCATGGCCGGCCATGGCCAGGCCGGCAGTGGCCGGCCAAGGGCCAGGTCGGCAGTGGCCGGCCTTGGCAGAGCCTTGCCGGCCAGGCCGGCCCTGGCAGTGGCCAGGGCCGGCCCTTGGCCGGCCTGCCGGCCCTGGCAGAGGCCAGGGCCGGCGCCCTGGCCACTGCCAGGGCCAGGCCGGCCCTGGCAGTGGCCAGGGCCGGTGCCCTGGCCTCAGGCCAGGGCCTGGCCGAGGCCAGGGCAGGAGCCCTGGCCCCGGCCAGCGGCCTGCCAGCCCTGGCAGAGGCCAGGGCCGGCGCCCTGGCCTCAGGCCAGGGCCTGGCCGAGGCCAGGGCAGGAGCCCTGGCCCCGGCCAGTGGCCTGGCCGGCAGGCCCTGGC